>CABPRJ010001437.1:85471-235032 GCA_902439185.1 Cinara cedri
CCGATGAATTTTTTTTTTTTTTTTTTTTTATTGCTATTATTGATTACATTTATACTTACCTATAAGTACGCTTAATGGATCTCGTCCCGTATCAAGGAACTGCGCAGATTATATGGTTTACGCCTACTATATACATACGATGTAAACGTATCTATGAGATTTGCTTAATTCGACTATTATATACACTTTATTACAATAAAACGTTTTTGAATATCACATATTTTTTTTTTTTTTTCATGTAGGCATTGCTATTTTAGAATAGGACATCAGAAACGCTTGCCAGGAATAAACTAAACTGCCGCCTATGATGATGTTCATAATTTATTTTTCCACGGTATAATAAATATTATGACCATAAAATTAGATAAAGTCTCGTAGCTTTTGGTTTACAATTCGGTTCACACAAATTGTCCGCCTTTGGATTCTTAAGGGCGACATAAAACTCTTCCCCTTTCACCGCATTAAACACTACTCTCATCGTAGTACGGCTGTATAGAAAATATATAGGTAATCCAACAACTATGTGTTTTGAAAGTATTACAAGGATTTGTTTTTTGTTTCGGATAATTCACAGGTTAAGTTACATGTGGATTGTAGGGCTTATTGACTTTATACATGATACATGACTCCTGTTAGTTCTGGTAGGTTTGTCTTTAAATGTTTTCGTATTATTATGAATATTTTCCAATAAATATTGCCATAAAAATACTTTAGGTCGTGTCAAATGTAAGTATTACGTAGCCTAAACAATGGTGGATCCAGAGTTGAATTTTTTTTTGGGGGACAGGGTTCTTAAAAAAATGTCAATTAATCTTTTATGCTTTTGTACAAAATATAATATTTATAGTTACCGGCATTATTAAACTTATATTCAGAAATAGAATATTTATTTTAATGACGGTTGACAGTATTTAAAAAGTGTTACTTAAAAATGTATACGAAATTGTGTAAAAATTGTAAATAACAAATACAGTTAAAAAGATTCACTAATGTCCGTGATCTTGGCAAAGGGCAGTAGGTAGTACCGTAGCCAAAGTTAAATGGGTCACGGTGGAAATTTAATTTGTGAACCCATTATTTTCCATTAATATTTAATCTAGCCGTATACATTAAAAAAAGATACGGACATACTACGCACGAAGGGTGGGCCACCGTTCTGGATGAGAAATTTAAAGGGGAAATTTAATGTATATCTGTACGCAACGATTAATCTTTGTTAACGAAAAACGATTCTGAGCGCAGTTCGGTTGTACATGTATTAAATGGCCGTCATATTTACGATTTGAAAATAATACATTTCGTAAACTCCCACATTTTTCCTACGCTTTTTCTCGGTTTTTCCCAATTATTTTGAAATTTTTTTGGAAAAATAAATGACATCCTCAGTGTGCCATCCCAGTCAGATTTCATTTCAGAAATAATGCTACCCTTGGAAATCGGATATTTTTTGGTAGAAAAGTTGTTCGCAGATTAAAAAGTAATAATAATATAATAAAATAAATACCATTATAAAACCAATACTAGGTCTGCTCAGAATCTAAAAACAATAAATATCAACATATTAGACATCAGTTTATTACCTTGAAATTGTTCTATTGATTTTAGTATAGACGAGGGATGGTGAACCTATGGCATGCGTGCCTAAAGTAGCGCTTTGGCCAAATTTCAATGGCACGCGAGAAAAAACAATTTAATTTATTTTTATTAGTTATAAGAATTTCGAAGAAATAAATTGTATACGTTTTAATAATGATAATATTCTTATGTACATAAATAAGATATTTATTATTGATTATTTTAGATTCCGAGCGTAGCGAAGGAGCTATTGGTTTAACTAAGATGTTTATTTTTTTTTCTTCTTCTAGCTTGTGGACACGTTTTTTCGTCTTTCGTCATTCGTTAAGCAATGGTTTATTGTTGATTACAGATAAAAATGAAATAACCTTCCCAACTTCTCACCTACAACAGAGGCCGCTCCCATCTCCAGTATTAGCTCTTTTATTATTATTATTATATTATCTTGTAACACTTGGAAAAAAAACATTATTGACACAAGACAACTAATGGAATAAATGAAATTTAACCGCCTCCAAGCAAACCGGGTGAAAAATGCAGACAATGAAATTTTGAAAGCCCGGAACTCGCTTCCAGATACAGTTTATACGCTGAAAAAAGTAGCTCATTCCATGCTTTCAATTTTTTTAACATACGCATGTGAAAGTTTTTTCTCCATAATGAATTAAACTAAATTGAAAGAAAGAAATGGTTTGACCGATAAGACGAGTGCTGTTTGTGTTTTATCAAAAATTACAAATTACACTCCTGACATCAAAACTTTATCTTCTAAGAAACAGCAACAAAAATCACATTAAAATATAATCATCATTTTTAATACATACAATTTAATTGTTAACACCTAATTTAACGATATTTTATAATACATAATTTATAAAATAAAAAAAAATGCGAACTTAATAAAATACATAGTATTCATAATATATCTGTAACTTTATTTTTCCTATTAATTCTTAGAAAATAATTTGTTATTGTTTGCGTACGTGAAAAATTGTTAAACCCTTAATTGGGAAAACTTAGCATTTGATTCAAAATAGGTTCAGATGTAACACCGGCAGATATTAAATAAAACGTACCTATCTACTTAATCATAAGTTGGTTCTCAGATTTTCCGTTTGAATTATTTATAGGTACAATTGAATAAAATACTATTACCCAGCATAATGGAGCTGTCGACATTTTGTCGGCGTTAAGTGGGCCCGGGACATTCGCTAGTTTCTCAAACCGATGGTAGGTAGCTAATTGTTATGTAAAATATTTGTATACATTGGTCGGTAATTCATTTTTAAAAAGTCGGCCACTACAAGTAAAAATTATAACCAAGTAAGTCAACACCCATAAGTATTTAGCGTATGTCAATATAAATAAGTACTTATAATAATTGTCCCGTATCCCCGTATCACAAGTCATATGTGTACGTCAGTGTAAGTCAGTGTAAGTCAGTGGACGTCGCCGAATGACACGAATAATAATAGTTATACGACCGCGGACAGCTTTCGATCGTCGGATGCAATAATATTACGGTCTATGACTCTATGCATAAAAATACAATAATTTATTATATCGACGATACCGCGTAAGTTGGTATCGATAAAAAAACGGTCAAACTAGTGTACCTCGTCCCGCGCCCGGCCTTTCGCGCGCCGCTACGCAACCGTATTACTCTATGGACGCAATGCGCGTGGGCGTCGATCACCGTCCGGCGCTCGTCATTTCTATCGGTGACCGTCTTTTTACTCTAGCGCTCGTCCTACAGTTTCCTTTTCCACATTTGTAGTACGGTGTTTTTGCGTCATTGCGATTTTCATTTTTGCACGTCCCGCGGCCAGCGGTAACGTCCAGCGCGCTGATTCGAGAGACTATAATATTCTGTCGGTTTGTATTTGTCTTTCTATCGCGAGGTACGCAAGCGCTTTGTCCTCGCACCTTGGCCACGCGGCCACTGCGTGCGTGTTTTTCGCACGTTTGTCAGACCGGCGGCGGCTTGAAGCGAGGTGCTCTGCTACAATAAACCGCCCGCACCGCGGTTTCCACGGCACTGGCGGTTGGTCCGGATTCCCTCCGTGATATCGAAATTGTTTCGAAATAAGAACAATGTGTTTATCGTATATTGTGGAACAACAACTATATCCACCTCTAGGTTAGTCCTGATGCACCGACTAGAACAAAAATGCTTCAAAAAAATTTTCTATAAAGATTATGGAGAGAGGGGGTGTATTCGCGTAAAAAAAAAAAATAAGATGTGGACCTCCACATACCGCAGTACAACAACTATCACGGCTCGCCGATTTTCGATATTACGTGTATTTTATAAACGGAGAGAAAGACAAAAAGAACAAACGCTCTGCTGAATCTCGGCGTCGTACGTATGTTTGAGAGGAAAAAAAACCGCGTTTCTTTACCGACCGCCCGTAGATCGCTGGTGGGTAAAAAAAAAAAAAAAAACCAAACAGAAACGCTTTGGATGTACACATAATTTGATATGTGCGGGGCGGCACGACCGAAACGCCAAATTAATTACCCGCCTATTACGAAAAAATAAATAAAACGACGAGTTCTTATGCTCGTGCGCATTTTGATTTATTATAACGCGACGGCCGCGCGTAGCAGTTTTACACCCATTATAATATATTATTTTATTATTATTAATATTACTGTTGTTATCATTATTTCGTTTCTCGTATAATATTTTCCCGCCGCCGCCGTCGTGATGCGGCGCCCGATATTAATTTGGGATATAATATATTATTATTTTTTTTCTCCTTTCAAATTTAACTCGGACTAATTGATCAAAAATATTACGTCGGGCCACTTATGCGCGGGGCAGCGGGGGTGGGGTCATTACGACGACCGACGACGACGGGGTCCGGTCGCAGCTAGGCAAATGTCCAATCGATTGACCGGGCTGGCCCGCGTAAATCATCCGTGCCGAATAAATTACGAAATTATCGCTAATTTACCAGCCAAACCTACCAGTTTGATTTTGTTTTTTTTTTTTTTTCCCGGAATTTTTTTACCGAAATTGTTTTATCTTCGCATCTCCTATGTAATATTATATTATACGGTCTGTTACAGCGGTAACAACCGCGTCACTACAGCTCACTGCGGATTTCTATAATAATATGTAGGTATACTAAATCAAACGGAGTATTTGGTATGCAAAACTATATAATAGGCATATAGGTATATTTACTTTATTGCCACACGCCGAGCATGAAAAAAACTCCAAATAAATACTTCCTATCGCCGCGTATTTATTTCGGGTTGACGACGCATACTATTTTTTTTTTTTTTTTAGTTTTACCGCGCTGCGTGATCAGAACCGGATCGCAGGCAACAACAATTTTACGTAAAATCAATATTCAATGTCGTATTCCTATACGTGAGATTTATCTCGTATTGTCGACGCAAAGCGGAGCCGATGACATCAAAAATGGGCAAAATTCAGTTTTACATTTTGTATTATTATTATAATTATTTATATATTTTTTTTTTTGCTGTAAACAATCATCATCAGGCGTGGTTTTTGGTAACAAATATTATCTATTCGGTGGATTGAGAACGCCATTTTTTAAAATTAATTTTGTATTCTCTTTAATAAATAAGTAAAACTGGAAAAAAACGACAGAAAAATAGGAAATATTTACGTTATTAATGGTTTCATTATTATCGATTTTGTTTTGTTGTTCTGAATGGGTTAAAAATAATCGTATAGAGCTGTAGCCTGTAGTTTACACCAAACACTTCTGTTCTGGCTATTTTCAGACTATTTTTTGCTATTTGAAAATTGTTTGTTTTCATGTAAAACTGTTTTATGACGTATTGTCATATCACAGTCATACGATATTTACACAAAATTGTGAAAATTTGTGCGCAATTACTTTCATCGAAGTGAAGTAATATAATTATACTTTATTGATTATTTTAATATTGTATATTTTGCAGTAAATGAAGCTTGGAACAATCAGGAATAAACTCAAATTGTATTACCCTTAGTTTGACTTAAAACGCTCAACTAAAAAATTGCAATATTATAGATAGGAAAAAAAAATCATTCAGTTTAATTCGATACATTTCTCGTTGCACACGTAATTTCATAAAAATGCCTCTACGATTAAAACGAATGGGGAGGTCAAAGAACCGAATATCGATGGAATCTCTCGCATCAAAATTTTATTTATACAAATAATAATATTTTCATATATAATATATTCAAAATTTTAAAACTGACCGATATTTGGTGTCGAAAACCAATCGATTTACTTAAGTAGGTACTTAATTTGTTTGATTGCAATGCGCAAGTTACACGAGATCTCGTGAGAGCGCCAAAAATTCGACGAGAATCGAAAATGTTAATTTATACGGACTCCACGACAACGATTGATCGAATAAATTTAGACAAACAAAAAAAATCGTTTAATTACCGGTATACCGCACACCGCTTCGATAGTTATCTAAACTTATTATTCCATTATATAAACGCAATATAATACGAGGCTATAATAATGAAAGTATAATTAATATCACGTCAAACATCAGGCCTTTATAATTTATATTAATAACGACGACTCGACGTTGGGCCGAACGCCTGATTGTTATTTAAAAAAAGGACATCACGTAATGCGGGAGAGGGGAAATGAAAAATTGTACAAAATTTTACTCGTTATAGAGAGGAAAAAAAAAAACCCGACTAGACGGCCGACAAACGAATGATCGAAAGATTAATATAATATGATATTATAACGTGTGATTTGAGTATGTAACCTATTACACTGCACGGTGCGAACGGATACCGATTAATCCGATCAATCGAATGATATAGGTACTAATATTATGTAAAAATCAAAACTGGCTCCGAGTTTCTCACAGTAGGTAGGTATATGGGAATCGGTGGAAAGTTCAAAAAAAAAAACACCGAAAACATAAACGCGTAACTCTTGAACTGGATATAGATAATATATTATTATAAAAATATACAAACAAGTCGATTGGAACGATAAACTATATAACATTATAAAATATTATAATCGTCCGCGAGGATAGCGGTTCGTTATACTATTTTTTTCGTACCCGTAACACGAATACCATGCTACACGACCGGCCGATATCAATCATCGTACTATATCAAGTGTGCGTGTCAGCAGGGGATAATATTGACGTGTTTCAATTGAGAAAAACAAATATATTTATTAAAATTCGAAAATTCCCTCTGGTTAGACGTTGTTGCCACCTCTGCTCAAATCTAGACAAAGTCAAGAGAAATACGGTATCAAAGCCATATGATGGTACCGCGGATCACCGTTTATTGATTCGTTACACGACTGACGGTATGGGTAAGTCTTAAGGTTACGTGGTGGATTGGTTGCCTATATGTTAGACAAAGTAATGTGTAGTCCCGATCTGTTATCGGACCGTAACAAGGATGTTGTTAGCCTCAAAAGGGCCTCGAGTATGAAATCTTTGGCCAAGAAACCACCGAAATTTTCGAACATTGACCATTTTAGTCGTTTCAGTCGGCGTCATCATGAACAATCGACTATTTGTTAGCAACAAGGGAATGGGAAGAGTATCGATAGACATATAATGTGTTATAGTAGAAAAATGAAATTCATAGTTTTACAAACAAATACAAATATATTTCGCACTGCGGACAAGCCGCTGATATCTTAGGTAAATATGCGATGGTGAATTGAAAATATACTATATTAATAAATTATTTGCATTATAAAAATGATTCTACGTTATGTTGCTCATCATTTGTCGTTAAGTTTACCATTTTGTATCAATATTTAACTTCCATTATTTTCGTCAGGATTTGAATTTATAACACTTTCAGTATTAAAAGGACGTTTTCGAAATTTTTCACCGGTCCTAAAAAAAAACTTTATTTAAAAAAATCTAAAATCCATCGAACATTTCAAATAACTATTGCAAATAACTTATTGTAATAACTAATTAAATAATTTATTTTTGGACATTATACTAATCATCGCATCTAATAAATGTTTTAGTTTTTAATATGAAAACAACTATCAAGTTATCAAGTTGTTTTTTATTGAATAACAATAAAAGCTATTTTTTTTTTTATAAAAAGAAAAAAAAGAAAACCCGAGAACTTTTATTATAACGATCAAAGATCTTTAACAATACATTTAAAAGATGTTCAAAAAGAAAAATTAAAAAAAGAAACACGTGTGGATTGTGTCTTACTCCCTTTTGTGGAGTAGTCCCAG
This sequence comes from Cinara cedri, assembly GCA_902439185.1. NCBI lineage: Eukaryota > Metazoa > Arthropoda > Insecta > Hemiptera > Aphididae > Cinara > Cinara cedri. The sequence goes on from CABPRJ010001437.1 coordinate 93,280, forward strand.
CTCTGGTCTAAGAACCTGCGTTTGAGACGTCTAGTGTCTTGAGAGTTGTCGAGTAATTGAATAACTGCAGGATTGATGTGTTGATCCAGCCTTATCTAATGTTGGCAAAATTGGTAATCTCGTCTTGGACGGAAATGATCATCGTATCTCGGTGGATAATGTAATTTCTGTCGTACCGGTAAGCTGCGACAATGGTACGGAGAGCGATGTTGGACTTACTGGCACAACCCCATGTAAAATGTAAAATAATGATATCGTGAAATTGTACATTTGCCTGCGATTTTAAATGATTTTATTTAAAAAAATGACGACGAAAATCAAAAAATGATCTTTCTAAAGTACAATCTAGACAACTTGAGCTTTCAGAAAAATTACTTCACTTAAAAATCGGAGCAAGTTTACTTGGAAAAAAACGTGTCCGCAGACTAGAAGAAAGATGAAAAAAAAAATAAACATCTTAGTAAAACTAATAGCTCCCTTGCTACGCTCGGAATCCAAAAGAACAAAGAATATCGAAAAATCATTTTCCCAGTACATTAATTATAATACGTAATAAATTCGAAACTCCATAAATAAGGCCCTATGAAATTGTTGTGGTAATGTTTTGTCCAAACATAAGCGCAACTAGGATGGGAATACCGAGCGGGTGCTGACAAAAATAACAGACGAATGAAGCGTGACTTCACGAATGGTACCGACAGCCGAACACATATCATCTAATTTCCAATGAAATGCATACATAAATAGGCATTTTGTATAATATGAAATTAATGTTATACTATATTTTTCAAATGTTAAACGAAATATTTTAAAATTGGAAGCTTATTTATACAATGACGGGGAACAAGATTTCTGGTAGAGAAGTTGTAGACAGACACAATAAAAAAGGCACACCAATAAATTATTGCATTAATACGTTCCCGGATGCATTCGCGAATCGCGGTTTCGACAATTCAGAAAACTCCCTTCCCGCTCTCGTCTGTCCTGACATTCGTTTTGTTTTTTTTTTTTTTTTGTAAAAAAACAACGGCGTTTCGAAAAGCTATAATTCTTCTCTCGTGTATAACAATACCTATAGGTACTGCAGATAATATTACAGATATTATTGTTGGTTTTTTCGCGCGGATAGATAATGAGATTTTTCCCCGGCGTCCTAGGGAGTCGTGACCGGTCGTTTCCCCGGGGAGTAGAAGGAAGACTGCAGCGGCTTGCAACTAATTATTATTACACAAGAACTACTAATTTCGAACCGAGTGCGCATCTGCACGTACGAACGTCTGTTTTTTTTTCCGAGCCTTTTTGTAACCAGTCGATTACGCAGACGACGTTTTCGGATATAAACGCCATACGGTTATAAACAACCGCAACTGAACGTGCGTTTAACCACGAGTAAATAATAATTACACGTTTCGCTTTATGGCTATAGAGGTATGCATTTTTAATAATTCCTGCAGTTTACGCTGTTAGTTTTAATTTTTTTTCAACCTCGTGTTATTATCAAAACCTACAGATTTCAATTAGGTGTACCTGTATTATTATAATTGTCGACATTTAACGACCCTAAAAGGAATTTTAATTAAATATTTGATAATAAAATTAAAAAAGAAAAAAAGAGTGCAAGACAAAATAAGATAATTGAGAAATAATTTTTGACCACCGATGGAATAACACTTTTTCTGCGTACTTCCCTGCTAAATATAATCGGTACTAGATTTATTTCAGATTATGAATGTAGCGAAGAACGTAGATATTGGTTTTACAGAAGTTTTTTTAAATTTAATTTGTTGTGCTGAATTTGTATTAAATTGTTTATACTGTGTACAAACATTTTACAAGAAATCTTTTTCCAAATGATTGCACTTTTTCTGAAGAAAAATCTTTACTAGGGAAAGTCATATTTTTATTTTCCCAAGAGTTTTCCCAATAAACGGGAAAGACGTAGTAAACACCAGGAAAATAGATACGATATTAAACAATAAACATTATTCAAGGAAATATATATATATATATAATACTGAATACGCGTGTGTCATTATTTACCATAACGCGACATAGTATGTATTGTTGACAAATCAACTCTATTAACCGAACTCCGTTCAGAATTGTTTTTCAATAGCAACGACATCCGCGTGCGAAATATGTCCGGTTTTTTTGTGAAATTTAATAACAGTTTAAAATGATTAAACTCCGATTATTGATTATTGTTATTATATTTCTCCCCGCCCCGTGCAGACGAGCGGACGCCGCCGTGACCGCGCGGATGGAAACATCAATGCCGTGCGAAAATGATCTCGCGGGGTCACGCGCGCACGCCGCCGTGGCGTCGTCGGACCGGTGCGTAGACGCGGAAGATGCGCGGTGGCATTGTTGTGCGCGCGGTGGTCCGGTTTCCCCGGGCACGGGCAGTGGCGGAGCCGCGGCGGGTCACATCATTCAGTCCATTAACCCTTTCAAATTTCTCGACTGACTCTTTCTCCGAGTTTTACTCGCGGCACACGCGCGCACCGCTCCGGCCAACACACACACACACACACACACACACACGCGCGCGCGCGCGCCGCGCTCGCGAGATCTCCGTCCTTCCCGCAACAGTCGCGACGACCCCACCACGCGCCGCGCCGTACACGCGGGAGAGTTGGGTGACCTCAGCGACACCCGGACTCGCGTGCGTCCGATCGCTACCTACAACCAAAGGTTCCGGGTTAAAATGTCCGGCATCGATAGTACGTGTTCGGTAGTCGAATCGCCCATCGAAATAAGATCCGCGGAGTAAATGCACGTCCGAATACAAAATCGCCTGCAATGTACCTGTAAAATGTCCACGCACTAAAAACTTCCGATACATCATTGACCGACAATATTGACGTGTGCTTATTCTTTTTTCATCGGTGTTTTTTTTTTTTTTCGCGTCCGTAAACATTTTTTCTACCTCAATTCTGACTCCAATTAAAAAAAAAAAAAACAACAGAGTTTTTTCTTATCGTTTTGGTGCAATGACGACGTCTTATTTTATTTCTCTTAATAACTGGGAATACCCGAGAATAAAAACCGGACAGTTTACGGAAATAATTGTTTCTCTATTTTTGATTTTGGATTTTCACTGAATAACTACGCGTTCGTTCGTTTTTCTAGTAGTGGTAAAATTTTCAAAACATTTTGTCGCCGGACATTTGATAGTCAGTTTTATTTGAATAAAAATTGTTTGACTGAAAAGAAATGGTTAATCATTTTTTTTATTTTATACAAGGTCAAACAAGTTTTAGCGAAAGATAGTATTTTTTTTTTTAAAAAAAAGTTTTAAATTCATATTTTAACTAAAACCATTGAAAATATGATATTTCCAATCATGTACAACCAATCTTCACTCAGAACTGCATTTCGTTAGCATTAATTTTTCGTTGCATACAAATGTAAATTATATAAATAGCTTGATTTGTACTTTTTTAGATTTTGAGTGAAGAACGTATTGGTTTTATAATCTTTTATCATCATATTTTTTTTTTATTTGTGAACAAATTTTCTACCAAAATCTCGCTCCGATTATCAAGTACAGTACATTTTCTAAAAGGAAATTTTATTTGTACGGTACTCAGAGGATAACATTCTTAGACCAAACAGAAATGCTTGAAAGTTTAACATGAGATTCATTATGTCATATTTTGTGGTAAAAAAAATTGAGTGTAATGTAGAATCTTAACGCCCAATTTTGACGAAATTCGTAAATATTACAGACTTTTAAAACAAGTATAACTGAACTCCGCTCAGAATTGGTTTTCACAATAATTAATCGTTGTGTATAGGTGTATAGGTACATTAAATTCCCCTATATATTATACCTTCCCAATTTCTCTATAATACTGAACCACCTATGTGCGAAGTCTTTTTTTTTTATGTTTTTGAACATTTAATATTCAAATCATCCAAATAGTTTAAAATTTAATATTTTCTGACATTGATGTATTGAATATTTAATGTAAGTACCTGAAAAATGTTCATATTAGGCATAAATTCTTGACAAATTTTCAATTTAATACTGGACATTTCAATTAAACATCATAATAAATTCATCTTATACATATGTGACATGTGTAGGCTAGGTTAACATGTGCTAAAATTTCTGTTATGACGTATAGAAATATTTATATAAAAGCTACGTCAAAAAGCCTGGAAATTTCATAAAAATGCACAAATCACTTATTAAATAAATCTATATATAACTATAACTATATAATATAATCAGGGCGTAGTCCCCCTCTGGAATCATGCCTCAAAGGAACACTGATTAATGTTAATGTATAAAATATAAAGTAACGTTTATCTATAAAAAAAATACTAAATACCAATGCTATTTTGGGAGTTCAGTGTATTTATGCTAATTATATTTAGGATTGAGCAGATAAAAATTAATCAAATTATCACATGCTGTAAACGCGTGTGTGGGTGTGTGATATGGGCATATGAACTTATTACAAAGTATGACCTATGATCTATATAACGTACCATTAAGATTATTGAACCATAGTCTAATAAAGGGATTAGATTAATAAGCACGTGTGGTAAATTGTAGGCTAGTATAGATATTCTACAAACTTATTAACAAATGTAAACCGGATTTAAATGATTAAAATATTTATTGGTACACTCGCAGTGGTTTGTAATAAAATCTAGTGTAAAAAATAATATTACACAGAAACAGAATACAAATTTCAGATTTTTAAAATCTGTATGACATATTGTCTTTACTAATACACATAATATCGTTCACATTTATATAATTTTGTTCATCTCGGCCTCTAATGATTTTCCTGTATACTTTCATTAGGACGATAGCCGAATAATGTCCAAAAATTTGACTGTCTGAAAAAGTGAAAATACTAAGGCCATGTACCTATAAGTATTTTGCTGATGAAAAAAAAAAAGAAATTATAATGAAGAAATAACGAAATTTCCATTTCAATACGTAAAACGTGTCAATAAAATAAAAATACATATGTTCCCGAACATTCTAACGGAAAAAGCATCACGTTTTCATCGATTTAATGTATTGGCCTTGTTCACACGAGCGCGCGCGCGCGCACACACACACAAATATATACACATACATACATACATACATATATACATACACACTTGTACACACTACACATGCTTTTTTACATATTCAACCAGTTCATTATATTATTATTTGTCGTTTATTCTCAACAATTTAGTATCTAATTAAAATCGTATTCGTTTGATGAATAATATATATAATAATGTATATACACAAACACAATCTAGTGATCGCATCGTTCGTGTAAATAGCGTTTGGAAACCTAGGTGTAAGTACGGTTTTTATGGATAGTAAAAAATATAATTTCCGATAATTTCGTACAAAAATAACGTATAATATTATGTACAGAAAATAAATTTTATTGGACGTTACTTCTCAATGAGGCAGTTTACAGGAACTAGGTTTTCTGTAGTTTGACAAATAATGGAAAAATAGGACGACGAAAAAAGTGCATAGAAAAAAAAAATTCTTGACATTTTTTAATAATTTCAAAGCAAATGGATAAACACGATAGGCAGAAATACGATTGAGAACGGTCAGTTTTTATAATTCCACGCAACATTGCTAAATATATTGTAATATGAAAATTCAACCGTTAAGTAATCAAATATATACATATATATTTCTTGTATCGTTATCGAGTTTAATGATTATCTATTGTTGATTGAGATAGCATATTATTGAATCCATCAGTAATGATAATCTGTATAGATACAACGACAACGAATTGATTGCGATGAATAATAAAAATATACACATTAGTGCATTGCTCAGTACGTGATTTCCCGTATTATGTGTTTTATAATTAATAAATTAACGTTGATAAATAATTAACAAATAAACGTTAATACTTCAATAGAATGGAAAATAATCAAGACTTATATCCTCTGAACGTAGTGGAAATTTAATTGTTTTAAACTGACACAAATTAGAAATTTTGCGTAAGTTTTTCATTATTTATTTATGAGTTTTTACTCGAATATAGTTCGGCAACGTTGCACAAAATTTCGTTCTCAATAGTACTGTTTATTCGGGTCAGCGGCTATTTCATTGTTCCATTTCGAAAGTTCTCAATCGAGGAGTTTGCAATTTGAACCAAAATGAGTATTTATGTATTCAATTGACTCGCAGTGATACGAAAGAAAATGTTAGCTAGCCTATATTACTATTTTTAAAAATTCAAAAATGATTGTTTTCTTTAAAATAAAATAGTCTCTACAATATTACTGTTTCTAAAGAATGAATTTATCAGTGTACACTCGTTTTGTAAATCATTATTATTACATTGTTTGATTGATATTTTCAAACTTTCATATATTTTTGTGCTATTTCATTTTCATTTTTGACTAAAATAATGCAATTATAATACTATTATATAATATATCTGTCATATATTATTGTCATAAGGTAGCTTTTAAGTCATTACCGATTGACCGTAAAACGGTGTAAATAGGTAGGCATGTGAAATAACCACTCAAAATCGAAACGGAATATTCTGTGTCTTTATAAGCTTCTCGTATCTCAATATATACTCTCTACTATCGAAACTTGTGCACAGGTACTATCGAAAGAATAATCGATTTTAATTTTGGTGCAAATTACAATTTCTATTTCTTACTACCTAAGGTAGTGCAAATTAACACATCTTTATTTTGGTGTAAATTATATATTTATATATTAAAAATGGTTATCAACAAAAAGTGACAGAACTACACGCGAAATTTTTAAATTAGGATTTTTTTTTAATACGGATACCAATAGTGATGTGACTCCCGTTTTTTCTATATGTAGTATAATTTTCCATACCGTCACTCTCTTTATGTAAATAGTAACTATGCGCTTTAAAAATTAACTTTAAATTTTATTTAATTTTGGTTTGAATAACTATGTGTTAAAAAATGATCTCTATGATCATCACGTATGATATTATCGCTTGAACGGTATTTTTACGTACGTGTATGGATGAAATAATAGGCATTTTTTTTAAACGTGTTTTTACACCCGGTCACTTTTTACACGACGACGACGATATTAAAAGTGATGTGTTCGCGCAAAAGACACGATAGTTCTTGGAAGCGCAGTGTGCGCAGGTAAGTATAATACCTACGAACGCCGAGAGTACGGCCGGTAATAAAATCCACCACCACGAATATATAGGTAGGTATACCTATACGGACAGGTACTTATATCTTTTATTTACACGCGAACGCGACATTAGCATATATTATTATTATTATTATTATTTTATTCTGTGTACGCGCGCAAAGATAAAATAAAAGTCAAAAGGAATGCAACTGCGGGTTTGCGAATAATAATAATAATAATAATAAAAAATAGCCGATGTCGTGCTATTTATTGGTGTTTCTTGACTTGTCTTGTGTAGGTATGCGAGTAGGTGCACACGGCTTACGACAATAATACCGTCAATAATTGACGATTGAAACATTCGCTCTTGGCGTTTTAAAAATCATACATTACACATTAGCAAACAATATATAAATACTATGATGTGTGATATTTGTGTGACCGGCAAAATTTGCATTAGGTATACGCGAAGAAATTATCCATTTCTTCTTGTCTATACTGCCTTGAAAGTTGAAGACCATATTTCATTATGCTAACAAACGAAATTCACTCAACCAGTCCCTGTCCAAAGCAAATTATTTCTCTCCGATGCATATCCCTGTGGTTTTTCATCCATTATTTTGGATTCAGAAACTCCAGATTGAACTTAATCTATCACTTTATCAATGACCCTTCTTTTGTCTACAGATATAGGTATTTTCCAGATGTGTTTGTATTTTCTTGCATTATACTAGGTATTTGAAAATGCAGTTTTAATTGAAATATCTGTTTGTAAACACTATATACCGTGTATGCCTATGAAAACAAGAAATATTTTCTAACTTAGCGCCCTGTACGTAATATTATATAATATACGGTATGCATATTATCGTGTTTTATTTTCTCTAAAATACACTCATGAGAAACAGGCCACGCCATGCCAGTTAACACAATAATATAACGTGTGGACGTATAATCAATATCGTATCGACATCGACGAGCTGGTGTATGCGGACAAAAAAAAAACCGACGACAAATCGATCGTTGTTGTCGTATATTCATTGGTCAATCTAATTTCTCCCATCGGTCAATTCGTAGTAATGTAGCGTGAGACATCATTATCATATACTAACCAAAGCCTCCATATTAGATTTTTGAACGTAGCAAGAAATCTATTAGTTTTATTACGATGCGTGATTTGTTTGTGTTTGCCTGTGAGGAACTTTTCACCAGGCATTTTGTTCCAATTTTGGACCATGTTGCAATAAAGTAGATAATTTTTTGATTTACCAAGGGATTTTGAAAACAATTAGGAAAATCTGAAAAAAAAAACATATAGGAAAAAATACAAATACTTACGGCACGCCCCGGCGTTACCGATTTCATCACTATTAACTTTTACGAATTATGTTTTCTACTAAAAATCTTTATTCAATCGAAAAATGCCCAAAGAATGTATCTTACCTTCCCAATTTCCTACTTTGTCAGTGTCGTATACATCAGCAGTAACAGCTCTTTTATCCTGTTTTTCGAACTGAAAACTCATTCCAATCGAAAAAAGATAAGAGACCTTTTTGGTGACATTTTAAATCTAGTTGATGAAAAAAAGTTGTTTTTTGATTTTCTGTATAGTGAGCAAAACCGGTAAAAACGTAGAAAGAACGGGAAAGTTTACGGAAATAATAGGTTCATTATTCTCAATTTTGGATTCGTGTTGTAAGCCAGTTAAAAATATTCATGGTACTTAAAATATTTACAGAAGCTTATATTTCATTTTTCTAAACATGATTAAATTCTCAAAATATTCTAAAAACAATTTTAAGCTATTTGTAGACATTATAAATTGTCTAGTTTTTTTTTACATAGTTATTGTTTACAGTTAGATACTATAGTGTTTGGTATTATACTACTTATACATCTCAATATGTGTATAACAATACCTTATAATTTACAGTGTGTTCTACGTTACGTACTCAATGTTAACAAGAATCAAATAAGGCGGTTTTAGAGATGTTCGAATAAAGTATTTTACACATGTCGCGCCAGTGTTTTGTACGTTTCTATGATTATTCATGTTTGGATTTCAAGAAAATGAATAGTAAGTTCTTTTTGCAATTCCCCGTCCAATGGGCCTCTCCGACAGTGGGTGAGGTCATGGACATTTACGATGGCATTATCCAAAATAATAATTAAATAATATAACGAGCGAACGGGAATTTGCAATGTATTTGTCTTCTTGTATAATATCAATTACCGCAATGTACGCACTTCAAAGAAGTTATATATAAGGACGGGCTGTAGGTTTTCTCGGCGACTAGACCAAAGACTCGGCGCACAACGGAGCTGGATTGGTTTGCTTATATATAAATACGAAACCGAGACGGGCGACGGCCGCGGCGGAGACGCTGCCGCGTAAACAAAACGCGTCCGCGGGGATTCCCGGAAACCGGCCGGCGCGGAGACACGCGAAGAAATAAAGACGGAGAGAAAATTGTTCGAGTGAGCACGTACAGAAAGTTTAACGTCTCAAAAGCTTTTGCCGCGGCATTAGTTTGCGCATCAAAGTTATAATATATTTGATTATTGCGACGACGACGATGACGGTACGCGTTTAAATAATGCAAAAGCTCTTTTTTTATTCATCATTTTACGGCAACGGCCGCACGGTGTACACACCGTATACGCGAGTACATTAAAATACGATCAAATTTTCACTTTTTAAAAAAAAATAACACTCCGTCCTCCTCTCTACATTCAGCAAGTTACACGCATATTATCTCGAAAAAATAAAAAATAAAAAATATTCGTCCGTCAAATTATATTATACATAGTATAATAATATTGAGTTGGTATTATATGTTGTTTTGCGAAAAATTGTTAATACTTTTTTCTGCGTTTTAAATAGCGAGAATTTACCCGCTTAGTGGAAAACTCAATTTTTAAAGGGAAATATAAAGTGTAGTTCATGAATCACGACTTCGTGACAATTAATAAGTATAATACCAAACCAATTTGAACGCGTGCAGCGTAAATTTTTTAAGCTTTGTTGGTTTCTTTTTAGGTCCCTCATGAACCTCACGATTACTCCTCTGTTACTGAAGTACTTGGGCTTCACGCCCTCGCTGAACGAAGACGTATGCCTAGTTCTAAGTTCTTCAATAATCTTCTATTCAACAAAATTGATTCTCTCACCTTACTATCCTTGGTAATTTTAAAATTCCTTCTCGTTCTACACGTTCTAATATAACTTCTTATACTCCCAGAGTCGCCATAAACTATCAACAATAGGAACCATTTAGGCGTCTAATGAATAGTGCCAATAATGACCCTACCTATTTAGATTCTTACTCATAACTGCTTATTTCTTTGCTCACGGTTTTATTTTCGGAAGTCATAGTTGTCTGTTACTTAATAATATTGTTTACTACGCTACTACTATCTCGTGTTTACTAGTCTATTTCCTATTCATATTTATCTCATTTAGTTTACTTTATCATTTACTTTACTGTATTTACTATTATAAAATATATCAATAAAAAAAAGGATTTCTCGTGTACATAAAATAAATAAATAATATATAGTACAATACACTGAATAATATTATATTATATTATGGTGTAGTGTTACTTATAATATTGGGAACTTGAGAATTTAGATAATATTAGGTATCAGTTTGATTTGATCTTAGATGATAACAATAGTACAATTCAAACAAATTTCTGTATTGACACACGTCACGTGAATTTGAAAGTTAAAACTATTTTTTTACATGCACATTTGTTTTCTGTATTACTTTATATATAGTTGTATACAAATAAAGCAAATGATTATGATTTACAGTGTTCTTTTGTGACTAATATTATTTATACAGGATAATAAGAGTTATGTGACAGGCTATTTTTAAATAATACTCTATAAATATTTAGCTATTTTCGAAAATTCTGGCATGGCTTCCCGTGTGAAAAAAGTCTGCGCACGCCTATGATGAATTGTTATCGATTTGGTGTATTTTTTTAATGTTTCATTAAGTAGACTGCAGATCTCGTAATATCAAAAATATTTACAAAATTTGTGATGAAAATTTCACGTTCGTACATAGGCACACTTGGTGTGGACATTTACCTCGTTGAAATATGTATTACACTAAATGGATGCGAAATACGTATATTATATGTATACTAATATTACTTAATTTGATTTCAATTTTTACTATTTTGTGTTTCGTTCTGGTTGAAATCGCTTATATTGTTTTTAACTTAAAACGTGTTAAACGTCTATAAATCGTGGTACCAAAAAAAAAAAAAAAAACGTGTAGGCACCTTCCAATTAAATCCTACAACCAACTTTACCTCATACTGTGGCTAACTCTAAATTAATACTCGGGAAACTCGTCATACCTACATTATAGTATAATAGGTTTTGTTTTTACCTATTCGAATCGATGGACCAGCTCGTATAGCGCATAACGGATACGAAATGAAATTTAACTAAAATAAAAATAATAATAATAATAATAAAAAAACTGGTTTTTTGTCATAATATATAGTGCAGTTTACAAATATTATTAGACAACCGAAATAATATCTTACCGCTAATATATTATGTCCGAATTCTGGCGCATACCTTATAGGTATATATTATGTACCTAACTTACAACTAATTAGAATAATATATAATGCATATACTATGCATAATATACAGAGTGGACCAGGTAAACGGACAATTTTGTAATAATTATACAAAATTTAAAAAAAAAAAATGAATTTTTAAGTCTTATTGTTGAAAAATACTTAAATACAATACGATGAAGTGTCTCTAGTCAAAAAAATATAAATTTCTAAAAACTAGTTTGTTCTCATAGTCAAAATGTATTGACTTCCGACTTCCAAGACTATCCGACTTGTCGGCAAATGATTTTTCCTCACGGGACTGTTGTAAACGAGTATTCAAGAATAAATTCATGCGATTCCCGTCTTTATGGAGTACCTTTATACAGGATGCCCCACGAAGATATACCCATTGTAATATCTCCAGATAATAAAGATAATCAAATTTTGGTTTTTATTTTTACATCATATTATAAATATTTATAATACAATTAATTTTTTGTGTTCTGGTGAAAATTTAAAAAAATAACCTTATTTTTTTATTATTATTGAAAAATTTGAAGATGACCATTTGACAGTTTTTTTTTTCTGATAATTTTGATTTATCAATTTTTTATTTTCATTAAATTCGTGATTTTTTATAATTATTTAAAGTCCAGAGAAAAGTAGAATTATACAGCAGACTTTAATCGAATTCTCTAAGTGATTATTATTATTACGATTAATTGACTGTGCACTTATTTTCTCTGAATTTTAAAGTTAAATTCAATTATAATAATATTATATTACTCGTTTATTTTCTGTGTATTTTTCCATTATTATTATTATTATTATTATAATATATTTTTCGTAAAACATCGAAAGTACGAAATAAGACGGTTCATTTTTGTTGTTAAAATGTTTATAGAGTATTGTCGTCCGTGAGCAGATGCCATCACGTGTTGTAGGTTTCCTATACTCTTCTTTTCGATAGCGAATCAGGGCTTATATATAGACGGGCGTTCCATCATCATATTTTCCACGATAATATTTTCGATATTTTTTTGACCGACGTTTGCGCGGGACAATCATCATAAATCAGTTTGCTATATTAGAAAACGATAAGTAATATTATTGTAATACGCGCGTTCGTATATTTAAAAAAAAAAAACGGGTATTATGTATACCGTAAAAATAATAGCGATCAATCATAATACGGGTAATATTATTTATAATGGTATAAAGCTGACCGGGAGATGGGGGCGGAGTATTTCGGAGATTAAAAAAAATAATATTAATAATAATAAAAAACACGGTACGAAATTTTTCGATTGTGTGCGCACGTATATTATTATATAAATGTCGGCTGCGGGATCCGGTTTTCGGCCGACCCGCTTGCTAATTCGCAAGAGATGCACTGCATACACACTCTCAACTCTGCGCGAGAAAACAATATTATTATTAAACCGCAAGTACATATATTTTCAAACAAAATTTAAAAAAAAAAAATACCTCGGAGCTCGGTGATGTGTAGAGATCCGTTGCTATAGATACGAACTTTTCACGGACTTTATTTTACATTATAAAAATATTTTTTTGTAAAACAATAAATAACCGAATACTATACCAATGCAATACATTAGCAAACTTGAATCATAAAAACGTTAGTTTTGGGGGTTGAAACTACCAAAAAGCATATTATTGATACTTAAGCGACACGTATTATACTTAATACCATCGCCTGGCTTCATTTGAAGAACGGTAGGGATGTTCAAAGCTAAACCAAATTCTTCTTCAGTTCTCCTGCAACAACATAGTGAAATTCGTATTGAAAATCCATCCAGTTTTAATAGTTTCAATCAACCTATAAAATTACTTAAATTCACGAGTTGGAGTTCAGTTTCGTCCAGCTGAAGTTGCTAAGTGTGTTAAAAATGAGCTGGAAAAAGATAAACATAACGGACACAAAACATTGCTTATTTAATAGTATTAATTTTTAGGGAAAATTCGATAAAAAAAAAAAAGCCGTTGTTGTACATGGGAAATTGGTATGTGTAGGACATACTTTTGTGGGCACACTGTATTACTGAAAATAGTAATTCTCGCCAAACAAGGAACACGCCGATCGTCGTTGGTGTCGTGTTAGTAGGTAGGTAATCACGTGTAATAGAACACGTAACAGCCGCGTGATGGGTCAAATACACACACAACAACAATATTATTATAATAATATATTATTTAGGTATAGGTAGGTAGAAAGTAAAGTAGAATATTGTAAGTTAATTATTATCCGCGACTGATTAGAACTGGTTTTCTTAAGTATGCGCGCGCGCGTTTTGTATTTCACCTATCCGTTTATTAATTTATTCACATACATACACATTACATGCGCTTTACTGACATATGTGTGTGTGTATTATTGTTTTTATATTATAAATATTTTGTTCGCGAGCGTGTGTGTGAGACAGCGTAAGTATATAATATAGGGTGGTGCAGAATGTCCCGCGAATGATTCATCATACAGAGGGCATCATCATCACGAAAGTCTGACGGATGCAACAACAGCTTACCTTTTACCACGGGCGTTATTTTACATACATGTATAAGTACTCGTAATATATTTGTCTATAATACAATTATTTAGTAAAAATATTGTTACGTGTATTTCTAGTGTTTAGACAGGATCGTACAGGACCTACAGATAGGACCTACAGCGTGTAGGTAGCTAGAGTATACACGTAGAGAAAATTAAAATATAATAATATATACATAATACACATAGGTGCACGTATTATGAACATTGAGCAAGTATAAAGACTTCTCGTGTTGCATTTCTTTTTGTTGAAGTTTTTTTGTTACTTCTCATCGTATCACTTCTGCAGCATCCGATTTTCCATTAAATATAATTAATAATATTGTGTGTATAAGTACATTATTTTAAAATCCACTATTCAGACGGTCCCTGCCCAAGTCTCATTCGTGTGTCAGAGTTGAAGTGGTGCAATTATACGTACAGTCACTTCCTCTTCGTTATCTCAAAACAAAAAATTAATAGGTCAAAAAACCTCTTCAATTTTCGTATTGTGTACCGAGTAAAAAAAATTTTGTTTATTAAGTATCGTTATTAAAAGAACATAATATAGTGGCATGGTTTTTAAATTTACGTATAGTAAATCATAGGAAATCGAGCTAGAAAATTAAAATACTTATCTGAGTCCGATATCTATTTATTTTCAATAGGAAAATACATCGTTTTAAAACTAAGGATAGTTTTCTCACTTTACTATGAGAATATTGTTCGAAATCGATACATATTCAATCTTCATTAGGTATAATATATATTTTAGTATTTATAACTTATCTATAATTAAAACCATGATAACCACAGTAGTTGTTATCAATGACTGACAACATTTGATTTTTTTTTTTATTTTGTAGATTGATTTTTTTTTTTATGATACAACGACGGTTTACGAAGATTTTGAGTATAATTTCAGTTTTTTTTTTGTTTTAAACATTACGTGGAATAATACAATATATTAAGCTTTTTTTTTTGATTTTGACACTATTTTCCTATTATACCCACTCTTTATATATATATATATATTGTATGTGTTTTTTTTTATTGCAATTTTACTGAAACTATTTCATAAAAGCAAAAAAAAAAAAAAACCTCACGCCGCCACTGTAAATACCTGAACCCATACCTATATCTAGTTTAATTCAGATTTAATCGCGGGACACAATGCAATAATAATAATAATATACGACGAACGCGGTTTTGCAATTTTATTCACGGTGCGGTTTTCGAGAGGTACGGCCGCGGCGGTGATTTCTACACACCGACGACAACAACAACAACAACAACAACAACAACAATAATACGATATTATAATATGTATTACAATCTATGTATTACATCGGTATTGTAGGTACTCACTATATACGTGCGGCCCGTATAATAATATTATAATATACATAATTCAAAGGTCCGGACCGTTTGTCTGTTGCGGCGAGAGAATATATCGCGCCGTCGCCGTCGATGAAATATTATTATTGAACCGGCTAGACGACGATCGAGACGGGTCGCGGTTATTTCATTATGTGACTTATACCTACATAATCCGATAGCGATACCGAACAAATCGAGTTTCAAAAAAAAAATTCCGTTCTGTACCTGCTAATGCGACAGCAGTGGCATTTGGAGAGGGGACATGAGTGCGGCGGAGCCCACGAAAATTCTTCTAAGGCGGCAAATGTATCATTTTGCATCCGCGGACAGCAGATAAAAATATTAAAGTAAAATAAACTAGTAAAAGTGTACAGTGATAAGTGATTACAATACCCGATATTAATAATCGTAACTGTATATTATTACCATAAGTTGTAGCAATTTAATAGTCATCACGACGGACACCGCGGAACAATGTAAGTAGTAATTTTATGATTGGTTATATGTTTTGACAGCGTAATAATATGGAATTCGATAAAAACATTAATATTACTAACCTTGTAGTATGAATAATAAAATATCGATTAGATATTTGAAGGGGGGCTAAACTTCAATCATAATTTTTGTACCCTCATGACATTATGGGTGTCTACCGGGTACCGATACCACTACACGACTTAAACGGGAAGAGGAACTCGTTTAAACTCTTTTTCTTTTTGTTTTATACATCATTAGTTTCACATTGGTTTTTTTTTTTTAAATTCACAATACATTTTTTACAGACCCTGCAGCGAAGAAATAATATAATAATATTTCACATAGATAAAACATAATGGATAGTGGCTATATTAGTTCTATAGTAGTTTGAGTTTATATCGATTATGCATTTCATATTAATATTTAACAACACACTAATCAAGATACAATTAAAATATTTAATAATTTATTTTATATATTTTTAGATTAATTATTTATAAATAATAGGTTATATATTATTGTAAAATGTGCGATTTTTGGAAATAACAATTTAAAAAAGTGTGCGGTTTTGACCTACTAAATGTGTGCGGTTTTAACCCGCCAAAGTGTACGGTTTTCGGATTCATCGATTATAATATAAAAATGCACGAGTATGTACCTACATAAAAACACAAGACATGTACAAAATTTTATAGAGTTTTGATCGGTCCATTACAAGAGGGTGGATCGATAATAATACAAGCTGTGCATTGTGCGTTAAAACTCAAGAAAAATAATATTGTTTCAGTTAGGTCACCTTTTGTTTCCCCTCCCATTAGGTACCCATACTTGTCCTTGAACAGTAAACAGATTGAAAAGTCTATGTAGATTCTAAGTTAAAATTTTGATAATAGAACTGATAATCAAAGGAAAAAATCTCAGCAATTTTCAATATTTAAAGTTATAGGTAGAAATTATTAAACGAGTTCAAAATCGTGTTATCGTCTTACCGTCTTACGTGTCATCTGTTATTTTTTCTGTACTTGACCTCCCACAACAGTGGCCCACCTTGCACGATGCAAATAATATAGTGTAATAATGATCAAATAAAAAATGGCCTTGTAAAAAATGTCCATACATGTACCGAAATAGCCCTAGAAAAATGTAATTCAAATATCTTTTTTAAAATGCCTATATTTTCTTGTAAACAAATTATTTTATTTCCTCTGGGTATTTTGGTTTATGGACATATTTACCTAGACATTTTTTCGTGGCTAATTTTACTTTGGCCGTTATTACCTAGACTCGAATGTTTAATAGTAAATTATGTCGTTCGGCAACTTTATTTCTATAATTATAGGTATGTATTTCTTTCTAGAAAATTCGAAGCCGTCGATAACAAAGTTCTCCGCAGCACGCCTCACATTCCTCGTTTGTCATCGCGGCCAAAAGGAAATCGATAAATACAAACGCGGCACGGAATTGATGTTCGCGGCTTTAGCTTATTTAATCTCACAAGAACACACACATAATACAGAAAAAAAAAATGTCACCGTCGCGAGAAGCAGCACCTGCTGTGGTATTATTATTGTACGTAGACATTGCAGCAGTTGGCAGATTATCAATTATTTTAATTCGACAAGACCAAAAAAATAATTGCCATAAACCACGCGCAGGGTACCGCGGCTGCAAGTAGATTTGCGTAGGCATATTTGTTTTTAATAATATTAATTACAGTTATATTATTATTGGATAACAATTTTAATTATTTAATTTGTAACGGAAAAAAAAAACGTTTTAACCGGTCGGAAAATTATACAAAAAAAAAAAATAATAATAATACAAAGTCGGATACACTTCACAGTTCACACCATAGTGTGCAAAGTACCTATATACTTGGTCAATGATATACGATCATTTTTAGTTTATATACAGGGAAAGCCACAATATAAATTATTACCATCAAAAAAAAAAAAAAAAACGTTGAGCAAAACTCGGTAAAAGATGTAAGATGAGGAAAATCCGCATACTATATGTTTCGCTACGCCGTATCACGTCGTTCAGAATTTGAAAACAATTGTTTTAATCAAATCAAGTGGATTTATAATTAAACAATCCCTTATCAGTAATAATTAATATTATTTTCTGTTTGGATCAGAACGGATTTTTTTAACATGATCTTGGATCGTGCGCTAACTATAATAGTTATTAATATTGAAGATATTAAATATCCGATAGTAATTTAATAATCACGTATTGTAGATACAGCCGGGCAGAACCTGTATAATTAAAACAACAAAAATTCTATATTGATATAATAACAGTGTATCCCAAACTACGAGTAATATATAAACGATATGTGCCGTTTGTAGCATGTATATTTTTCTCCCCGTATTTAAACAATTTTGCATCAGACATTTTTGTCGTATACCTTCTTGGCATAGTTTCTGGTGACACATTTGGGTCGTTAACGCATTAGGGAATTCATTTTTTTGATTTTTCTCGTAATTTTCTGGGAAGAACTGGTAACGTTAACTAGTGGTTTTTGTTAGTTTTGATTTTGATCTTGGTTTTTTTGTTTTTTTTTCTGATTATTCAGTTAAAAATAATCATACCTATACAATTTTCAAAACATTCTGAGTTGATTAAAGCTATTTGAAACGGTTGAGTTTTTTTTTTCTTTTTCGTTAAATGTAAATAAAAACTTTATTTGCTCCATAAATATATTGAATAGCCTAAAATAGCTGAACTCAGAGACGTAACAAAAGAACTGCAATTGAGAATGGGTGCAACTGCTGTTGTAAGTGGTTGTTTGGGAAGGTGGGATATAGAAATTTATTTGATTTATACCTGTATTTATACCTGTTATATTTATACCTGTTATATACCTGATTTATACCTGTAAGCAACAATAAAACATTTGAAAAATGTTTCCGAACGAAGAAAAAAATCTATAATAAAAAGAATAATAACAATAATAATAATAATAATGAAAACAATGTGCATCTTCACGACAATTATGTTTGATTAAAAAAGATTATAAAATAATACAAATTTAATAATAAAAAAAATTAGTAAAAACGATTGCCAATGACAACCTCAGGAGCGTCTCCAGACTTTGGCTATGTGGGTGAGGACGAAATAATTAAAACAATTAATATTAATACATACAATATTCAGATATTTTTCATCATTTAGAATTTAAGAACCCCTCCTCTTAAAAACATATTTGAGTTACAAAAAAATGTTACATCATTAAAAACAAATCATCACAGTATAAAATATAGTATGACATTTTGGTTTTTTTTATATAAAAGTCCTATTCAAACCCAAATGAGCGATTAAACTTGATTAAAACATGTGCACATTTAATTTGTTTTATAGTTACAAATTAACGTTTACAATTGTGTAGTATCAAACCCAACTCCGCTCAGAATCGTATTTTGATTGAAATTATTTATTTTTATTTTTAATTTAATTACCGTTTATGTTATATTATATATACCATCTCAACATTTGTGTTATTATAAAACATTCAACGAACAAAAAAAAAAAAAAAATATATATATATATATAAAAACCACGAAACCCCTTTGATAATACTTAATAACTATAGGTAAACTTCGAAGATTGTGATCGAATAATAATAATTTAAATAAGTTTTTTGCACGTTCCTGGCTTCTTTTCACTTCGTCATCGTCTCTCCTAGGACTAAGACAAAGTCAACGAATGAATAACATAATATTATACAACTTCAAAGTGGTGAACTGATATTATATTTTCATTAAAGTTAAAAGCCGCGACTGTGACTGCGACATAAATCAATATAAGTTAATATTATTATTTACTTTGTCTTGCAAATCAATGACTCCTGTGCAGTCGACAAAAATGTCAATTATTTTTCGATTCGCGGTCACATAAATTATTTAAATATTTATTATTATTATTATTTACTATTCTATAATAATTCTACGCTGAGACTTTTATTATATATGTGATAATCGGTCGATTTTTTTTGTAAATAGAAAACAGAGCAGACAATCAGTGAATTACTTATTCAATTGATAGTTCATCTCATTTTCTATATGTATACGAACCGCTTTTTCCTTTATGTCTTTGGTTTTGATTTACTTTCTGAGCACAGCGAGAAATCTATTGGTTATACTATAATGTGGTTTTTTAATTTTTATTTTGTTTGTATCTTTTAACAACTTTTGTACTAGAAATATTAGACCAATCAAAAAACAAATCGAAAACATCCTTTTTGGACGTAGTTGGTGCATTGTGGAGGTTATTTTTTAATTTTTCATAATAAATGGAAATACATTCATAAGAAAAATAGAATTATTTACAATATTAAAATTTTCATTAATTTCGATTATATTTTTGTTTTTTTTTTTTTTAAAATTCAGTTTAAAAAAACGTACTGACATTTTTATAGAATCCTAATGTATTAGCACTTGTTTAGATGTGAAAAACATTAAGGAGATTTTTGAGCTCTTTAACGATTTATGATAATATATTATTCAACGTTTTTTTAGTTTTTATTTGGTTTAAATGGATAATATTGTTTTGGCTGAACAGAAATACTTGAAAATATTATACGATGTTAGGTATCATTTTTAATTAGTGGTAAAAAAAAAATGCGTAATGTTGTAACAGGTAATATTTTTTTTTAAATAAACGGTCAAGTTCAAATGTTTACGAAAATCTTAAAAATCACGGTATCCTTTAACATTTTTAACCGAACTTTACTCAGTATCATATTTCGTTAGCAATGATTTATCGTTGCGCGTATTGGTAGAGATCAATTAAATAACTCTATGTATCCATGTATCTATGTATCTTCTCGATTTTCCACCAACAACATTAGCACACCCATTTGCAATATCAGCTCTTCTTCTTGTTTGCGTGTGTTCTATATAATATTATATACATTTTCAAAGATGTCATTATGTATCTGATATACGTCATCACGACGTCATTTCAACCGGTTGCCGCGTCCGGGTTGAAATAGTTTTCTGCGCGGGTATTTAAACGCCGCCGTCGCTATTACAATAATATATTACCTATTATATCGTCCATATTATTGTGGTTACGGACGTCTGCGATTCGTCTTCCTCGATCGGTCCATTTATTTTATTGTAACAAACGGTGTACCTACATTGACCGTGATTGAATCTAGGAAGAAATGTCTTGTTATTTTTTACTGCATCATATTTTAAGCTTTTCGAGTGCCACGAGTTCACAGATGATCTGGTTTACTGCTGTGCGCGTCATTTAAGGTTATTCTCATAAATGCAAATAGCGCAAATATTTTTTTGAGGAAAGGGGGTGGGAGGGCTCAAGCTCTCGTCATATTGATCAATATTGATTACGCACGCCACTTATGGTATTTACTTAATAAGGACTTATTTTAAGCGGATTGCATTATGAGTGAGTTTTGAGAGGTTAACTATACAAGTCCCTTCCTATTTGCGCCAATTATTTTTGTTGTGAAATTTCGTGATAAAATCAAAAAACCCGACGCAATCTTTAACTATTATTACTGATTTGTCTAATACCAATACGGTGGTGTAATTTTGTATGCCGCAGTATTACTTTATACCGAAATCGAATCTGCAAACGGCACATTGAGAGAACGAGTATTTTTCAATAAATTATCTTTAATCGATCTTCGTGAATGATCAGCGGAGAAAAAACGGGACTTATTTCGTTTGGCGGTTTTTTTTTTTTCTTGTTTGCGCCCTATAATTCCGTAGCGTTACACATATAGGTAGGCACCTATAATACGCGCAAACGCACAAACGTACATAAATTTATTTATACTGCACTTTTACAAAAAAGAAAGAAAAACAAAAAGACGAGGCCGCCACTGATCGACAGTGGTGTGCGTTAGGTATACATACGCAAACGACGACGGCCAGGACAACGACGACTCGCGACACATGCGATAATAAGGCGCGATAAAATATGCATTGTCCTTTATTTATATTATATTGGCAATTATTCCGATCGTGCGATTTCTAAACACGGTAATATCGGTACGAACCGCGAAAACCACGCGCGTGCGACTACATGTCGATCGCTTTTCGTTTTCAATTCTTTTTTCTTTCATCCGATATATTTAGCATATCGATGGGATCGATCTTCCTTGCCACCGCCTCGCCGATAGAGTACAGTTGCGTATAATATGTATATATTTATACGTAAGTGCTTATACGGACACACGTTGATCAAAGAGGCGGTTTTTTTTTTATTTTGTTTGTTTTTAACTCGCGCGTTCTCGATTATACAGACACTAATATTATAATAATATGCTCGTATTATTCCATTACTATTCGTTTATAATATTTTATTTAAAAGTTGCACAAAATGGTATCGGGGTACCTTATTTTATTTTCATCGTTACATAGGTACATTGTTATCCCGGACAACAGATCGTTTTTAGAAATAGGTTATCACTGAATTTGTAAAACCGAAAAAATCCACTAGAAAACTACCGCGGCTTTCTTTAATATCGACAATATCATTAGGATATAATTTTACTGCATCTGTTTCATGAAAAAACAAAACAAATGTGCGTCGTCACTGATCTTCAAAGTTTACGTCTTACAAGTAATGTGACAAAATCAAAATAGCATTTTATAATTCGTGTTATAGGTATGTGTAATACAACTATGGGTAGACAATAGATCATTAATAATACACATATTCCTAAGAAATGGTAAATATTGTACTCACTTGGGTCATTTTTGGTTAAGCTTAATGGCTTTATTTATACGAACGTACCTTTTGAATATTATGTTAAAGAAGACTTAAGTAGTCTAATGTTTGGGGACTGTGTTCCCTTGCGTTTTCTACGCATTAATCGCAGTTGTGATAGTTTTGTATTTTGTTTCGCAATAGTTACACCTCACACAATTCACTGCAACTGTGATAGTAGAACTATCATTACGCGAGAACAGGGTGGAAGTAACTATCGAACTGCTGTTGTAAAAACTGCTATCACACGTTCACACCAAATGATGATTGATAGCTACTATCTTGACAGTGATAGTAATTATATCGCAACGTTTAAACTCTATACAAGCTATCGATCTATTTTATTTTATAAAAACACTTTCATAGACGTTTCCGACTATAAGTTCACTAATTTTATTGAAACACACTTTACTATAATCTCTTCTCTGTACGCGAATGCAATCTCTTATTAAGTAACGAGTATTACCGCGGCAGCGACTGACGACGATACTACGGTTTTCTACTCGTTGATTTCTGGGTCAAATTGACTATACATATAATATATATATATATATAAAATAAACGGACATACTTCGCACGATAGATTGTTGTAGGTCATTGTTGTAGGCGAGAAGTTGGGAAGGTGGAAGGAAAATATAATGTATATCCGTACGCAATCATTGCTAACGAAAAACGATTCTGAATGGAGTTAAGTTACACATAAAAGGCCGTAATGTTTATGATTTGAAAATAATCCATTTCGTACATTTTTCGAATTTCCTACGTTTTTTCCCGTTTATTATGAAAATTCCTGGGAAAATCAAAAAAAAAGAAATTTGCTCCGTTCAGAATTTAAAAGAACAACACAATTACACATAATATACATTGCAAGTTACTCGAGTTCCGCTAAGTATTAATGATTTGTCCGTAAATTAAATCATAGTGTAGTTTTTCATAGTTCCTTTTAAAACTATATTATTGTAATATTATTTTAGTATAATCGAGTGATGCCTTATAATGGTAAAAATGACCTTATGAACCTATAAAAAATACCTACCGTAAAAATTTACTCGAGCGAACTTTACACAGTTTCCGAACCCAGTATATTATATAGGCAGTGGGTTGGTATTGTGTACTATTATTTACTTTTTATCAATTGTGGGCTCGGCGCAGCTTATCCGCGGATTCATTAATCTCGGCAACAGTGATAAATCGTGTGCGTCCTGTGACCGGCGGGGCGGGGCGGAAATATTTTGTACAAAAGAGGACATTTTTTTTTTTTTGTCATTCTTTTCCCGCACTGTCAGTATATAAAAGGATTACACGACTCGACGACGGCGCGACAATAATAAAGAAAAAGTCACTCGACAAACGGATTTTCAGAGAGTGAGAACGAACCGTGAGAGACGGTCATGACGGGAAGCGCTGACAGGCTGTGGGAGCTATGGCGGCGGTTCCGAAGAGCCTCGGAACTCCGTAGCAAGAGAAATGGATCGGTACGATTTTTGTTCTCGCCCGCGTTTGTTTCATCATATTTTGTATTTTTCTCGGTGGCGACGACTGCGGTATTCTTTTCTTTCCTCGTATAATTTCGTTGACCTTTATGATATTATACATATATAGTACGAGGGGTAGGGGAGCCATTCTTGACGCACAAAAGAACCAACGTCAGTAGTAACAATATTATATTATATAGCCGGTTGGCCGGTGAAAATCATTAATAATAACTCACAAAACGCATGCGCGCGAGTAAGCTTAATAGTATTATATAGGCATTATATCCTCGTAATTTGTTGGTTTTTATTCGTTTCTTTTTTTTTTTTATCGCCCATTTCGTAGTATATGTAATATACGTTTATTCGCATCATTGCGTATTTGCTTTTGGATATTTGCGAGGGAGCGTGTAGAGTTAAGTACATATAGAAACAGAATAAATGACGATGGTAAACGATTCAGGAAACAAGAAAACAGTTTTCAACAATAATTTTTAATCCAAAATTAATCATTTTCTTTTTTATGTCCAAAGGACGACGCATAATATATAATTGAATAAATATATATATATATTTTAAATAAATCGATTGAACATAAACATCAATTTTTTTTATTGGATTTCATAACGGATTATAGCTGTGTTTAAAAATAACAATAAATTACACAAAGCGTTAGTCAAATAATGGTGTACAACCGAAATGCCCGAAGAAAAATATCAGCGGTAAAACTGTTCGAAATTTAGCATAAATGGATAATGTGGATAAATGTTCTAAATGGATAATCATATTATATGCATTTTATGTCTTCTTTTAATTTTTTATTCGCAAAACAATAAGTACATCATATAAGTGACTCAGGGTACTTTAATTTCTTGTATAACATTCATTTAACAGGCATACATAATATAATGGTATGTCATTTATACCAGAAAATGAAAGCAAAACAAATTAAATACGTAAAAGTTATAAAAGAAAATGTCAAAAATTGACTTAAGCCCTTTCTTCACCGGGACCAAAGTGATATTGCGATACTTTTGACGGTGATGGTGGGGTGGAGTGGATTTTTTGTGATCTACCCGCCCGCTCTATCTCTCACACGATAATTACTTAGCGGACCGGGAAACGGGGAAACTGTATTTACAATAGCCAGTAGCAGCAGGGCGACGAGTACGACGGCGGACGGGTATCTAATGGTAATTTGCATTATCGAGTAACTCAAAGAAGTTACTTTGTACACTATGACGACGACAAAGTATATTATACGCACAAACAAAGGTCGTGGAGCGTGATCGAGGGGAGGGTAGGGGGGGAGGGGGTGGCGTAAACAGAGAGAACGGGGCACAAACGGATAATTTGCCCGGGTGCTCGTCTTCCGCCCGCGATCCTTATTACGTATATAAATATATGTGCGCGTGTACCTATCTATTGCAACGTCCTTTTCTCCGGCTTTGTATACAAAAGCGGTAGGTATGCATTGGGTAGATATATTTATTTGAGTAACAATTCCCCGGCGGTTTTGTGTGTTCTGTGCCGTTCGGCTTTTGCGTCGTCATCCTCCCGGCAGCCATTGATAACATTTACGACGATACTGTACAAACGAGATAATTGTACCTGTGCAATACTACAAACGCGATTCCCTTTGCACCGTCCGTCCGCGTATTGTGTCCGAAGGACGACGCACGCCTACACATACACGGTGTTCCGTCGTGTTCGACAGATTTTTCTGTATCACTGACGTTCAATATTTATACATTTTTTTTTTTTTTTCAGTTAGATTTTATTTCGGGGAGACATATGTACGACATAAGCATTTAGAGAAAGGTTAAATATTTCGTATTATCAACCCTTATTAACGCAAACTCTTAATAATTCGAAAACCACCAAAATGCGGATGTTTCGGAAACTGTATCACGTCTAGAATCCGGCAATGTGAACATTAATTCTGTTCACGAATTCTGTGAAATTCTCCTTACACACAATTGTCAATTACATTTATGATCACACTAAACACACATGAACACTCTCATAATACCGACTATAATAAATAAAATAATTAAAATATACGATACCTCTTATATCTATTTTGTAAGAACTAAAATGTGTATTTTATAATGCAGTTAACCCATTTTCGAAAGAATACTTAATTCCATTTACCCGGAGGCTTCGAAGTCACCCTATCTAAAAAACACTGACTCATGCATTCTGTAAAGAATTATGTACTCTACAATTATTCGAATATATCGAAATATTGCTGCACTGAGAATATATGGTAAGTAGGTGATGAATTATATAGAAACATTTAAGAAAAATTAATAATAATAATAAATGCAAATTTTTTTTTTTTTTTTTTTACATACCACCACAAGGAAAACTTTCAAAATACCATGAGGTTGTCGTATTCGACGGCGTTACGTGTGAAAAAAACCGGTTTTATATTTTATAATATTATAAGAACCTATATTTTATATATATTTTTGTATTTTGTATTATTTTGTAAATAAAAATATTTGATAAAAATTTAGTTCGGACTGAATCTTCAGAACTAATGTTTTCCTTTGGTCGTGTGTTGCAAATCATCGTGATATCGAACACATCTAAGAAAAATATGATTATATATTTATAATATTATAATAAAAAAAAACATCCTAGGTTAAAGGGGTCGGGTACAGCCACTGTTATAGATAATTTAATCTATACCTGTAAGCAACGATAAACCATTGCTTACGAAAAAACGATTCTGAGCGGAGTTCAGTTGATAATGATACTTTGTCAACAATATATGTTATTTTATAGTAAAATAATTAAATAGGCTTTATATATGTTTTATCCCGGTTTCTCGCATTTTCTGGGAAAACTTGGGAAAGTCGAAAAATGACCTCCCTAAAGTACCGTCACGGTGGAAAGTTGGAAAATTGCTGGTTAAATAGTTGTTCACAAGAAAAAAAAAATCGTTATATTATACAAATATTTTTTGTATATTTTCCCGTTTTTTTTTTTTCGGTTTTTCGCATTTGAAGAGAAAACTGTTGAGAAAATTATTTCAAACGAAATACAATGAAGATTATATTTTTACATTATATTATTTGGTATACGTCCTGTAAAATGCCAAGCGACAAACTGAAATCAATTATAAAAATGGACTTTAATTTATAGTTTTTTTTTTTTTTATAATGAGCGGTATCGCAGGCGTTAAAATATGTTCACCGTATTGTTTTAAAATATTTCTCTTCTAATTATAAAATTATTATATTTTTAATTGTATACCTGTTAAATTTTAAATATTATTTTAGTTTATTTTATTTTTGTTTAAATTCAAAAGGAAAACATTATAAATTATTACACTATATTAGAATCGTTTGTTTTTATTCAAAAAATAAAACTTAATTTTTCAGCCGGACGAACTTGGATTCAAATCGGGTTTTTCAGAAATATCAAAGTTACCAAAATACAAATGTTAGCTATTTTAAGCAATTACTTTAAAATCCGCTTATTACGATGCCGTATATTACGATATTCCGGGTAAAATGATGTCCAGACATGTACTTGATTGGTTTTATATCTCACGTGATTTGCTTAATTTCACTATTTTTAAATATAGTAATTAAGTATAAAAATAAGTTACATACTCAATATACTTTGTTTCCGTATAAATATTCCTTTTAGTAAATTTTCAATGTTTCAATTTAATTTTTCCGAAAAATGCAATTTTACACTTATTCCCCTTTCCCTGAACCTCTTTTTCGTATATTCCATTTTTTTTGTAATTCTAAACTATTCGATTAAAAATGCAATTTAAAATCACGTTTGTAATTAATAACTTTTCATTTATTTGTTATCGCGCAAACGGTTTTACACTTAAAGTTCGGTAGGAATTATTTACCCACGGTGTCATTAATTATATTATTATAATTTATAATTTGGCCACAGATAATAGATTACCGTACCGTACCCCAACTCTCCCGATGACGCACCTCCGCATGCACGCATAATTTGAATCTGTTTTATAATATTATGTCACTATCGTATAACGTAGATGCTAATATGCTATATAATAACAGCTATTATTTACAAAATGATTTATCGTGTTAGAAGTTAAAACGGATATATATGTGTGGTAAATTAAACATTTTATAACAACTTTTACATTGAGTTTGTAATTTTGAAAAATGAACAATTAAAAATATTTGTTTTGTATATAGGAGTGAAAAAAAATTATGTTTTCTCAATGTATTATGTGTTCCTCTGATGTCAATTTTAATTGGAAAAAAAAAATAATAAAAGTAATATAATATTAACTGAGATATAGAAATCCGTCAAGTACGGTGGGGTGTACTATATATAGTTATAATATACGAATGATAATGATTATACATTTACATTATTCTAATTAAAATATACCAAATTACAGTTTGCATTTATGATTTTGTGTAAAGCGAATGCAATTTTCGGTTTACGAAGATGCGGGGGTTTTTTATATCATTTATATCTCGGTTGGTAAAAAAGTTCTGACTATGTCTGCACCACATGCCAAAAGATGTGGAATTTAAATACGGCGGAAATACTGTGTATTAAATTTTAAATATTTATTGAAATTTTTCATAGATCCCATCTTCCCTTAGGTCAATTTTTTGTTTTTTGTCTTTTGACTTTTATTGATTTCTGTAAGGTTACTACGAAAAAAATTCCCCAGTGGTTTACGTATTAACGTAAAGCATTTGCTTATTTATAAGGTATGAGGCGTAGAAACTAAAATTAAAATTAGAGTTGAAAATTTCAAGTAAAATTTAAATAATTCAATAATTTACATGTTTGGAAAAAACAGAAATCAAACTGATTAAGTTTTTCTATGGAACAATTACTCGCAAATAATATTATAGAAAATCGATTGACATATTTCCAAACGAACAAAACGCCATTTTACCATTTTTCGACATAAAATAGTATCGCCGGGAGCAGTACATTTTTCAGCTACCACACCGCAGTGATTAAAAGGAAATGATACGACGTTTATGATAATATGGTAATAATAATAACTTTGTAAACATAAAACCTATCAAATAAATACATTTTTTTTTTCTCGCAAAACATAACTTTGGGAATGTTGTGAACACGTGAAAACGATTTTTCTTTATAATATTAATCCTGCAGACGCGATTTATTATTACTAGTTTTTATTTCTTTTCCAAGGCACCCAGCAACGACAGTAATATTTTTTCTCGCACCACTTCTATATATATTTTATTTCCGTTTTTTTCCTTTGCGATTTTCAAAATTTACGGGCTTTTCGCGCGCGGGTCGCCGCCGGTGGCCCAACTATAATAGGCAGCCAAACGTACGCGTCGCGAGAGTAACAAACTCGCCGGAGACTGGTTATATTATATAATATGCAGGATAGGATGAAAACGATAAAAAACAAAAACAAAAAAAAAGTATGAAAAATCTTCGCGCGAAGTCGCGTGTGTTTCACGGTTGAAACGGCACCGCAGTGCCCCGGCAAACGGGTTGTCGTCCCCACGCTTGTAAATCATGCGCGCGTTTTGTGATCCAGGACATATCTTGCACCTTCTCCTCGACCTCTGCTCCGACACCTATATCTGGGTACATACCATGCACGGATATCATCTTCGTTTCAATATTATATTGCAATATCTATTTCTGCACCGAGCATGTAGCCGCGGGGTTTTGTTTTATTTTTAGTATCCACCTCGAATTACAACGGTAGTTAGGTAGATAAGTATAAGTAGGGACTCGTTTTTACCGCTAAATCAGCTGCCGTCGACAGCAGAATATCTGCAGCCCGGCGTAGACGACGCCAATGATGATTATACGATTATAATAAAATTATGTTATATTTCTCGTGTCATTCCACTCGCGCAGGCTTCGGTTAGCCCGCCTTACGGACCAGAAATGTTAAAATCTCGATAAATACATTGTGTTTCTTTATAACGAATATAATACGAGTAACCTGTAGCCAAACCGGGTAAGGTCGAATTGCATTCGGGTCAAATAAGGTGTTTTAGTTAAAATGTTCAGTAAAAACAAAATTAGTTTTAAAAAAACTTATTGTAAACAAATAAACAAACAAATAACATATTATTATAATATAATAATATATAAATATATATTATAAAATAAATAATGATACTGATAAAACAAAAAGAACCAATTAATTTTTAACCATGTCAGTTATTATTATCGTTAGGTATATTAGTTCTAAACCTGTAAATGATAAGAAGATAAATCAGTGTTATCAAATATTTTTTGATCCAATTGTAGACTGTAGTTTGACTATTCAATTTAGATAAAAAAAAATGCAATCGTAGTTGACCAGTAAATACGCACTACAAATGTTTTTTCCTTATCTCCAATATTTTGTACCTACTTATCATTGTTTATTGGTTAAAATTATTACAACACTACATTAAAAATAACTTACACGTTTCAATACAAAAAATTATAACCTGAAATGACAGGTCATGCATCATTGCAAGATTTCATAGAAAAATTCCCAGCCAAATTCACATTCGAATTAAATTGCCACAAAACAGTCACTGTTTGAGATCATTCAGTACCATCCAGCACCACACTTTCTCGATCCATCATTTTAGAGTAGAATATTGTCCATGTATGTAAATTGCAAATCATGGTGTATCTATATATAGGTAGTTTTAGGTTTCTAAACATAAGTTTATCCGCATCTCCGTTATATCCGCTGTGTCTATCATTCCATATTGTTAGGATTATTGATTTGGTTAACAAGGATCAGGGACGGATCCAGGAATGGCCAGGGATTTAGTCAAGTTATAAGATTTTAAAGATTTGTAGTACTAAGTATATGTCCAGCACTATATATAAGACAACAATTTAAAAAGAGTATCAAACAATAATTATATGGAATTATTCTCGGTATTGTTAAAATGTTTTAGATAAAAGTTTCAGAAATATTTAATTTTATGTATGTAGTACACATTCAGTACTACAATAATGTAAAATTAAAAGGCACCATCGAAAAAATTATTTTAAATTTTAACGAGTTGAATTCAAATCTATTTTGATATATCGCAATGAATTCAAACTACCTGACATTAGTTTTTATTTATTTTAGAGCGGTTATTTAGCCAGTGCTACAAATTTAACTGGCCGTTGTCGTTAAACAAAAAAAGCTCTTAATTAAAAAATAACAATGTTAGGCAATTTGATTTCATTAACATATATTTGATAGACTAATAATATAATAGACAATATACATACAGACTCCTACAATTCTATCCGAAATCCGAATGTTCTGTCAATATTCATTTGTTTTTTCGTTTTAGATTCTGATCGGTGCAAGGAACGTATTGGTTTTACGATGATTTTTTTTTTTTTTCAGTGAACAACTTTTCTACCAGCAGTTTTGCTACGATTTATAATGATAGCACTTTTTCTGAAAGGAAATCTGACTGAAGTGTTACTTCAAAGAAGTCGTTTTGTGGCTTTTCCAGCTGTTTTAATGATAAATTGTAAAACCCGGGAAAAACGTGAGAAAACCCCGGATAAAATGTAGGAAATACCGGAAAATCGGTACAATATTAAACAAATATTATTAAAGAAAATATATAATACGTATTTAATTATTTTACCGTGATACGATATATATATATATATATATATATATTGTTGACAAGGCAACACTATTAACTGAACTTCACTCAGAATTTTTTTGTTAGTAATACAGCTATATTGCATATAGATACACATTCAATTTCTCCTCTATCTTCCTAATGTCTTTTTTTTTTTCAGTCAGATTTTGTGTCAGTGTCACACAAATGTGTACAAATTAAATTTTTACTTTCATCCCATAATCATTGAAAAAAATAACTTTATGTTTTAATTATTTAAAATGTCCAACATAGCCAATTTGAAAAATATTTAGAATAATAGTTTTAAATTCATAGTTATATTTATTGCAATAATATAATATCTTACTCCTTTCAGAAGACTCGTCTATATTATGTAATACGCGTGTACCTAATTTATTACGGCTATAGTCAAATTGAACAGCGAGAATAATAATATTATAACTCGTAACGCGATATAGTACATATTATTCTATGTGGGCCGTTATAAAATGTACAATTGTTTTTGTGTAGCTCTGAAATGCCAATAGCGGTTAATTAAATATACTAATATGAGATACACTTGTATAGAGAAGAAAATATTATAAACGAAAATAATAAAATACGTGTTATAATCGTTGGTGATCGACGAAACGACGGATGATAAAACAAACTGACCGTCAAATTAGCCTCGTTTATTTTTCGCATGCAAATGGTTGAGCGGGTTAACCGTGGTCCAAATGATGATAATACACCCAACTATCCAACTATCCAAGCACGGGCAAAATATTTCTAAATGAGTATCCAAATACTTTATACCGGATGCTTTTGTTTTTAGTATCTAGTTAGAAAATACTAAATAATTATTGAAATTATAATTAATAAAATATTATCTGTGTAACAAAAACATTACAATACAAAATACAGTTGAACTTGTTCAACTCGAACTTTATTAATTCAAAATCGTTGATACTTCGAACGTTTTCTACGGTCCTTTGAATTTCCTATTTGAACAATGTAAAGGAACCGCGTTTAACTAGAATATTTCGCGGATAACTCGAAGTTCCAATTTTATTACGATCAGTGGTATACGGGCAATTTTCGTATTATTTATGTTAATTTACTATCGAAAGTAAAGTTTATTAATGTTATGGTTACTGATACAGTTTATACAACTGGTTTACCACTCAATAATACGACACGTTATCCACTTACATATATGTACTATACAATTTAGTGTTCCGTTACGTTTCAATATTTATGATTTTTAAGATAATTGTTTGTGTTATCGATTATAAAACAAATCAAATTAAGATAAAACTTTCATTCGATAAGTTGAATTCTTAGATAGCTTGGACTTTTTTTACCAGTTATTTCAACTTCGAATTAACCAAGTCCGACTATACTTACATTTTATGTATTTAAATATTAAGATTAAAATATCAATCACATTTTTCACGCATGCAGTATCTTAAAATATAGGATGGTCATTTATTGAGAACATTTTCGAAATTCCTAAAAATGCACCATATTTTCGTTCAATCGTTTTCAATTTTTCTTTAATATATAAACGGATAAGGGATATATCCCCCCCTCTATAAAAATTTCCTATATACTATCACTGTATTAAATCGCATATGGACGCCGTCTCTGCGATAATCATTAATTATTGTTATCACAATACCAACTATCACGATAGTAACTATCATCGTGTGAACTGGGCTATATAACTATATAAATGTGATGTGTTTCGCTGAGGCTATTTATACCGATACAAGATTGTAAAAGTTTATGAACACATTTTTTTTTTATTCTCATCACCGCTAGTAGTATTACGAATAATACTTATATTGTATATTATATAGCTAGGTATAGTATACATGACTATTATAAAAATCTTTTTAACTCTTATAAATTGCAATGATAAAACGCGCGAGATGACCGTATCTTACGGTAATATATACCCAAGTATAATATAATATATAATTATACTATTAAACTGGGCCACTGCGACTGCTATTTATTATAATAATAAAATTAATATACTCACTTTGTTACGATGTCTATTATACAGAAATTATTCACACAATGTCGTGTGATAAATCATATTTAAAAAAAAAACAGCCATTTGGTAGTCGTTTAATATTTAATTTCTTCCCGAACCAGTTATTTGTATCTGATGATGTAGATACGTGTTGTGTTTTTCGCATTGATTTGTCTGTTTGTTACTTTGTGTAGTCGAGCAGTGACTTTAAACGGAGAGTATAGAAAGTGCGTGCAGAAATTTAGTATGGTGAATCAGTTTAAAATAACTCGACTGGTCTATTTTTAAATCTTGGTGAGGCACAGAGCATAAGTAAGAGAGGTGTGTTTAACAGGGGGTTAAACACAACCCTCCGGGTTTCTCTGTTTTGAAATTACTGCAGGAATACAATTATTTTTTGAACTCCAGAATGAATTCACTCTTATTAGAAATTATTTATTGCTAGAACATCCCATATAAATAATCCATAATTAGGTACGCCACTGGTGAGGGTAGTATTTTATTCGCTATGTCCTGGAGGTTTTCTGCAAAATGTGAAATTTTTATTGGCACTTTCAGCGTGTGTGGCTTTGATGAGTTCTCTTTTAACGGCGGAGAGTTTGGTAAGTAAAAAGATTGAATAATATTGACGGACCCGGAACCACGATAGTGATTTGACGGAGAGTAGATTATTGAATGCGCTGGAGTCTGTTTACAGTTTCGGCTGAAATATTAGACTCGAAGAAAAATATAAACGTATTGTAATAATTTAGTCTGAGAAATCAATGCATTATTTTTATTAAAACACGGGTTCGAATATGTAACGACAAACTTAATTTCGAAACTTATTTTACTTTTTTTTGGGAGGGGAAATTACTTTTATTTTATAATTTTTTTAAAGGTTTTTCAGTGCTTTAAATTCACATTTATACAATTAGTCCAATTTGTGGAATATTCTATATTATAATTTATTGCAAATTAAACCTAACCTAACCTTTACCACCATATTATTGTCATCATGAATGTGTATTATTGTTTTATTTTTTTTAAACCCATATTATTCATTATACGTGTATTTTTAATAATGAACTCTTTAAATAAATGTTAAATTTACACGTATATAAAATATTATTGGTTTTATATCATATTTAAACACTTACGCAACTCTGTTCCACGCTGATTAAAACAATGCTTGTTATTTATGTGCTCTAAGTCCAAGACTACATAATATTATCGCCTCAACATAATTATTATTCTATAATATAATAGAATTAATTTGAAAGGAAAAATATAAAACACGGGTTTTTAAACAATTAAAACCTGTTTTTTTTTTTTTTTTTTAACGAAAACATGTTTGAAACAAATTGTTCAAAATATTTTACGTGACATTCACGAGTTTTTCAGCTGTTTAACGCGAAGTTTATAATATATATATATATAGAACAATGTAAGTTATCATCACGGTCGAAAATCGGATTTATTTTCACTCTAGCAATAAAATCTCAAGTTTATGATTAACTAATTAAAATATAACATTATACAAACACGCGTTGTCGTCGTATGCACTAAAATATTCAACATTCTTACATTATAATAAAAAAATATATATATATATATATATATAAAGTATATACTACATAAGCAGGTAGATATATGATGTAGAGTGTGATTATTTTTTGTTAATTAAGTATTTATATACAGGACGATTATCTTTTCACCATAATCCGGCGATTTTGTCGGACGATTTTAAGTCAATAATTAGATTTCTCATTATTTTACAATCATTATAATATGATGGGATTGTTTAAAATTTATAACGCCGTGTTCACTATTTACTCATTCACGCTTTATGTACCTTATTAATGAGTAATATTAACTTTCACCCCCCCCCATTTAATAAATGATGGAATACAACTGGCATATGAATGGCATTTTATATTTTTTTAGATTGGAACTTTTCCTGCGTTCCTACAGTCTACATGTTTCACTATTAGTTATTACCCATATGATAAATCATAAATAACAAATCTAATGGTGTGTAATGCTATGCGTATTAAATGTTTTATCTTTTCTAATCTGGTTTTATAAAAATAACAGGAGAAGAGTTCCCGATTAAAAATCATAAATCAACATGCATTGAAGTATTACGGGTAAACATTTGAAAGTGGTGTTAAGGTTAATTAAGATTAATTATCTTGGACGATTCTATATAATTAATATATTATAATATGACCGAAATCTTCGTACAGTTCGTACAATCGCTGGATCGTGGTAGGAAAAATCAACCTGTATATTATAGGTATGAAAACAAATTTCATTCACACAATACGTTATTAGATGTTATATATACTGTGTAAAGTGTGAGTGTGCGCAGTGTGTACGCCTAAATATAATATTTCGGTTCAAAAATTACGCTACTATTTTTTTTATACACTTATTAAAACTTGGTGAAAATATTTACGAATTTATTTATTAAAAAAAAAATACGGTTCAATGGCGCTGATGTTATATTTATGCTCGCGATGAAATGCATATTAGATTCGGTTGTAAATTATTATTTATATTATCCTACTAGATACCTATAAACTGCAGGAAAAACTCGTTTTTTTTTTTTTTTTTTTTTTTTTTGAAATTGTATTTTAATATTATACAACTATTTATTGTTATTAGTTATTATTCGATTTTTTTTTTTTTTATTATAATTAATATCATCAGACCAAACATAAACAATATTTTTGGCGATTGGTCGTAAACTTTTTTGGATTTGTTACTATATATATGAAAACGGTAGTGCATGTTTATCAACCGTCAAATAATTTTTTTAACATAACGATTGTGCAATATGAAAAATTATCAATGTACTAATAATAATAATAATGATAATATATACTATGATGGGTAAGCTAAAAATATATTCTAGGTGGAAAACTACCTCATTATGCGCCCAAATATTGTTTGTCCCCTCCCGGGATCACTTCCATCAGACACTTGTCCTGTCCACAGCAAAGTAATAATGCATAACTTTTTGAACTTACAATAATATTGTTATCATTGTAAATATTTCTCGTAATATCCCGTGTAAACAACGGAGATTGGCTTTGTTTCTTCCTATTTTTTTCTCTTCTGCTCGTTTAATCTTTCGTCTGTCTGTCACGTGGGCGGTTTTTTCTCCAAAATAAAATAAATCCTACTATACCTATCTAATCCCGTGATAGGTCGTCATAAAGGAACGGGGAAGGATAAAAAAAAAAACCCCTCGAAAACGTCGTGCGAGTATAATAATATTACATATATATATATACGCTTATACATGCCTGTATACACGACCGACTTTATATACGAGAGGTCGTCTTGGGTGGCGGCTCGTACACAACAATATAATATACGAATAATGTAAAATATCTTTATATTATTATTATTATCATCATCTGACTCTCGAACTCGCGAGAACGGTTCTCCTCGTCGAGAAGGATTAGATGAGATACGACCCGCTCGCCGCCAACTGGTTTTAGATTATTTTCGGTATTATACGTGCGCAGTGTACGTGTATAATATATGCGCACAGAGTAAATCAAATCGGCGAAAAAATTGATTATTATTATCTACGCGAAGGGCGTATTAATTGTATTTTTTTTTTTTTTTTTATAGATTATATATATACGTGTTTAACGTCTCCATGAGAGGTATCTTGGGCATAACGTCCCGTCGGTTGTCATAATATTAAATAATTAGTGACGGTCACTCGAATTATCGAATAATAGTTTTCCCAAAACCGAATAATTTTCAAATCTACCGAATAGTTCGAACCAGGCCCGAGCAGCTCGGCAAATGCACGATGCGTTCAATTGTATAATGCGTCCGTTGCACAGTTCAGAGCCGGCGGTGCTGGTTTTTGGTTTTTTTTTTTTTTTTTTTATCAGCCTTTATGGGGAAATTATAATATTATATAAATCTTTGCATTTTTGGCTGTTAACTTTTTTTTTTATTTTTATTGCTCATTGCCCTTTTTAAGTGGTAACAACTACCTCATAAGAGTAACCAGTAAGAGGATTAGTTTGAATTATATTCGGTTGATTACTATATGGTATAGTCGTAAAACCATGGGTAATAATATACCGTTTCTAACTGCTGGGGGTTATGAATTTTAGCTCGCCCATCATTAGATTTGAGTTTAGTGGAAATAAGTGTACTATTATTGTTATAACGATGAACGTGTGTATTACAAATGGAAATAAAATATTAGTAAATACGCTGTCCGTAAAAAATTCTACCAAGGAGAATGCAACTACAACATTTATATTGTACGGGTTGAAATATAATAGATATAGTATTACTTTAATATCAGCAGCTCACGATTTGGCATTTATCTATAGTTGGGAGATTATTGGCCGTATCACTGTTTGTAAAAAACGCATTTTAATCATAATATAATTTAAAATAGTCTTACAGTATGTATCCCTGTGACGTGTTAATATTATTTTGTCCGTAAACATTATATATTTTATTTAATGGCACTTATTTAATAATGTACCTATTTTCCCATTTCCCTGCGTTTTCCGGGTTTATCCAATTTATGGGGAAAACTTACAGGGGAATTAAAGAATGAACTCCCTAAAGTACCACCCTAGTCAGATTCACTTTCAGAAAAAGTATTATCATTGTAAATCAGAGCAAATGTGTCCACGGGAAAAAAAAAAGACGGTTAAAAAATGTATTTACTAATATACCTACATTTCATACATTTTCCCGTTATTCCATATTTTTTTTATTTACGGAGAAAACTCACGAGAAAATCAAAAAATGACCTCTTTTAAGTACCACACAGGTCAGATTTCAAAAAAAGTGCTATTTTTATAAATCAGAGAAAAATCACTGGTAGAAAAGTTTTCAACAGAAAAAACGAATAAATAAACATCATTCTAAAACCAATACATTCCTTACTTCCCTCATAATCTAAAACAAAACAAAAAAGTGCTGATACTGGATACGGCTGTTTTCACTGTTGTAGGTGGGAAGATGACAAAGTAGAATACATAAAGATATTTAATTTATTTCTACGCAATAATGAATAATTGTTAACGAACAACGAATCGGAGCGAAGTTCAATAAGACATATTTTGAAATGCCTTAATTTTCGTCAAAATTTGATCTTAAACCTTTATGAAAAAAAAACTGATTCAAATTTATTTTTTAGGCCACCAAGTACAACAAATTTAACAAAGGATACGTCCTTATAAATGACCTCTTTAGTGCACCAACAATAGAAAATTTCTTTTTAAAAAAAAATCCTACATTTGATAATTCGAAGCAAGATTTCTGATAGAAAAGTAATTGTTCACAGAAAGAAAAAATAAAAAAAAAATGCTATTCTAAAACAAAATCCAAGTGCCGTTAAAATTTAAATGGAGTGGGGGAACAGTTATATCAATAATACAATTCGGGAGTCGTGTATATTTTGAAGTATATTTTTTCGAATTTAATGATAAAAATGATCACGACTATTTATTATGAGGTTAAATTATCTATAATACTCGAAATGCTACACGCGTGTATTATAATATGTATATATAAATTATAACATTTTTAAAACCTGTTATATTTGCTCAGCGTGATTTTTCACAAACGAGTCGAGAGACGTCATGACGTTCCAGTGAAATATAATAAAAAATATAAGTATATTTTTTTTATTTTTTTTTTTTTTTGAGCATGATCACGGATCCGTGTTTAACACTTAAATAATTGCAAGCAGGTGAGGGCTCGTGTGTGTATGTGATTCGTGCTGCTATCCGCTGCTATCGTATATGAACTCTGTGGATATTTTATTAATTTTATTAGTTTATAGTACTCAAGAAAAAAAATAGCTGATATTGTGGACGCGTGCTGTCACTGTTGTAGATGGGTAATTGGGAAGGTGGGATACATAAAGTTATTAAATGTATACCTGTAACCAACAATAAACCATTGCTAACGAAAAACAATTCGGCGTGAAGTTCGGTTATACATATTGTGAAATGCCATAATATTTAAGATTTTCGTTAAATTTTGATTTTAAAATTCTTATAAAAAAAAATAATAATAAGTAGGCTATTAAGTAGGCGTGACTCATAATGAAACTCCTATTCAATTTTTAAGCATTCTGTTTAGTCTAACAATTGTATCTACAAAATTTCTCCCGAATAAAAATAAAGTAAAAAACTTGCTAAATTAAAATATCTACATAACTAGCTCGAATTGGCTTAAATGTTTTTTTTTCGTAAAATTTAAGAAAATAACTTTTTATTATCTAGGGAATAATATAACCGTGTCACGCTATAACATTTAAGTTTTCACACGAATTAGTAGAATTTAAAACGGCTGTTACTTAAAAACTATTCATCGGATATAAATGTGTGATACATTAAATATTTAGAAAAATAAACTCTACAGAATGGGCCGTCTGTCTTAAAATTTTCTGAAAATAATAAAACAAAAAGTTAATTTTTTAAAAATTTTTACTAAAAAAAATGTAATTCAATTATAAATATTTATATTCCTCATTCCTATGATCAATGTAAAAAAAAATCAGAAGTTGATTATCTTTATATTAATATTATATTAAAGGGATATTCAAAGGGTATATCTTCGTGAGATAGCCTGTAGAACAGTTTTTTTTTAAATTTTTATTTCAAACTCTTTAGTAACTAGTAAATTTCCTTACAGTCTAAAAAATTTTACAATATAGATGTTTATTAAAACACTCTTATTGTTTTACTTGGTCCCTTAATCGAGTATATGAATGCGGCCTGAATACTGTTGTAAGTACGTGAACACGTTTTTGCCTTTTCGCACCCTTGGAGCAAGACCACCACAACTCAACATTTAGTACTTTAATGATTAATATATCATCAAAGCCACAAAAATGTTGACTGCATAATGTCAGGCTGCCACAAACGTTATCTTGGTTGAATTCTGCGTCACAGATTTGTGTCAGTATAAAATTGTTTTTTTCGCTTTAACGATTATAATACTACCACATTTCTAAATACAGATGTATAACTTTCTGTTAAATCATAAATTAATCATGATCTGGAAATTCAAAACTGCTAAATTACATTTGTGGTTGTTTACACTTTTATTTTTTTTATAACCAGTGACCTCAAAAGTAATATCGAAGACTGCCACATTAGGTTTTATAGCTGATATTGTTTTTTTTTTAAACGCAATATAATACTGCACTATACCAAAATATGGCAGTATAGTATGATCAAATATAATTAAAAACTAAATTCTATTAATAACAAGATGATAGTAATATTGTATTCTACATTACTTTAAATTATAGATTATAATGTTAAATGAAATGATAAAATCGCCGAAATTGCATACAAATTATATCCTACGTTCAAGTTTGAAGTTTAAAATTAATTTTTCCCAAAACTACAAATTAAAGACAAGACGGCTTTGCTCCAAGGGTGCGATATGTTGACCGTTGTATATAGACAAAGAGTCAGTGACGGTAAGTTGATGTTCGACGTCCTTTTATAACGGGAAAAGTTAAAACTAAGTATTATCAATAAGATCTATTAAAACAGACATCTTTATACAATTATTTTGTAAAGGTTAATGCGATAAGATAATTACTCTGCATAATAATATCGTTATAGCAATAAATAATATTATATAGGAGTAGCTTTTCGTGCAAATTGCAGCGGTTCATTCTTGTTTCCTATATACGTAATTGCATTCATCATATTATTGTGTACGAGTACATCGTACATCCTGGCCGGCGGTGGGGCTGAATAAAATGTAAAAACGATCTTCCCCTGACATTATAATATTATACTTTTTATCATCGTATAATACAGTTTACAATAAATTAGCGAAGGCTTGTAATAACGTACGAGTATATCCGACACAGCGTGCTCGGTCAATTTGTTTTTTATTATTATTTTGCTCCTTACCACCCAACATCGCCGTTATTTCGTATTCCGTACCAACCTACCAATGTTAAAATAATATGATTATAGGTATTTTTTTTTTAAATTAAAATAACGCCCCGTTAGTCACATTGTTTTGATGGCAAAACGTTACGCGTGGGACGAATTTAAACGCTACCTACGAGTCTACGGTGAGAAGAATTAAAAAACCTTATACAAGTATATAACATACCGAAATATCTGTTTTACGAGATCTAAAAGCCTTTTTATTATCTCCGAACTCGCAATGTTGTTAGATAAAAGAGTATGTATATATATATATATATACATGCATACCTACATATATTATATTGTTTCTGAAAGTTGTGCAGAATAAATTAAACCAAATAAGTATATTAAATATTTGTTATTTGAAGTTTCCAATTATTATACATGAGTGGGTTAACAAAAAAAAAAAAAAAAAACTACTCATATCAAATAACTATAGCACATTGGAGGAGACGGTGGGAGACGTGCGTAGAGAAATCGTTTTCAAATTTGAGATAATATAAGAATATTAAAATACTATCATGCAGATTTTTTAATCGAAATATCATAAGTAGTACCTATATATTACTCGCCCATCATTAAATTATTATTTAAGTAAAAAAACGCACGTGCTTGCACACACACATATTATAGTAAACGTTTAATTTTAGTAATTTATAGTTAGGTATAGATACTTTATAATATTTCTGTTCTTTATACCTATAATTTATATATACAGGATGATTCACTAGGCGTGCTCATCCCATTTTTTTTTTTTGGTTAAATTTTGTATTTATAGAAATTCTGATTTTTGGAATTTCCAGGTGTAGTAAAAGCCGTTATTTTTAAATACTTAGATTTTTCACAATATTTAAGGAGTATCCTGTGGTGATACCAATTTTGGTTTTTCAAATGAGTACCTATATTAAAAATTCTATTACAGAGTATTATACTTTAAATAAATTTTGGTGTCAATATTTTCGTCATCCCGTTGACGGAATAATTCACTTTTAAGTTTAAAAAAGAGGATAGTGGTATATGAATTCGAAAATGTCAGCTTTAACTATACTTAAAAATTCCAAAAATCAGAATTTAAATGTATGCAAAATTTAACCAAAAAAAAAAAAAGGGTTGAACACGCTTAGTGAATCACCATGTATATATTTTTTAATCAATTAATTAATTTATAATTCAAAATTACGAGGTTATGACAGAAAAAAATATACATTAACTGAACACCAACGAGCTATACGACAATGGCGTCAAACATTTTTAGTCTGTTTTTAAATTTGGAGTGTAGTAAAAAATGAATTTGTTTTACAAAGATTTTTTTTTTTATAAAACTTTTCTATCACTCATTTTGCCCCGATTTACAAGTGTAGCACTTTTTCTGTAAAGAAATCTGACTGGGGTGGTACTTTAGATCACTTTTTGATTGTTTCCATAATAAATGAGAAAAACGGAAAATAGGTACAATATTAAACAAATTATCAAAGAAAATATATAATGCATATGTAATTATTTTACCATAATATGATATATTATAAATTGTTGTTAAAACTATCGACCGAATTCCAGTACCGTGAAAATGCGCAGTAGAAATCTACACTTTTACTAAACCGACTGTATTATTTTAAAAACAAAAATTTACAATATATCAAGTATTGACCACAAGCAATAATAACCAGTAGTAAACCAGTAGGTATAAACAGTTTAAAATAAAATTGATTATTTCACGGTGTGCAAATCATCATGATCAAAAAAATGAAGTAGTGTAGTATTAACATAGTGTTTTTCTTCCGCTTGTAGCCAAAATTGAACCCGGAAATCAACAAAAATCTAATCATCCGTATCATGTGACATTTGTTGTCGATTTTCGTAATTTATGGGAAAACGTTTGGGAACCTAGACATTTTTCTCAGATAAAATGTACTCTCCAGCAAAAAATCTTCATCTTTTAAGCCGCATGGTAAGAAAAAATGTTATCACACATCAAGGTAAAAGTATAATAACTACATTCAGAATCCACAAACGTTAGTTGCCTATACAAAAATGAAATAATTTCGATTCACGTAGGTATCTGCCTACATTAAAACATTAATTCGGCACGCCACCGTCGTATACACGCTTATATTAAATTAACTACTAAGTTTACAATTTGTATTCCTGTGTTCACGTATATTATAGTATACAGACACATACAATAATAATATATGATTATATACATGTAGTTGAATCTCATAAAATTAAAACGAAATCGCGACCAGGGAAAATAATAATAATAGCAGGTTTTTTATCTTGTGTGTGTGTGTGTGTGTGTGTGTCCGTTGTTGATCGCCGATTTTTCGACATGCGTGTGAATAGGAATACAAAGATCTGTACAGGTCATATTATGTACGTGACGTAAGAATAATTCGTTTTAAATACGCGTTTTGGCTTGTCGAAGGAACGGAATATAATTTCTCGAACCAATATACAGTTATAATGATATTAATATTATATTATTTAGTATGCCAGAAATACCTGATTTAAGTCTCGAAAATAATAATAAATGGCTATGATATTATCATTATTTAATTATTATATATTACCACCCAGGCACATACACAAAACAAAATTCGGGGAGGGGGTTCGTAAAAAATTTACAATATTCAATATTTATAAAATAATATTAAATTTGTATAAATAAACTACATAACCATTAATTTTCTGAGAGGGATCGACTCCCCCCCCCCCTTGTGACCACCCACCGAAAAAATTTCACTAGATAAATAATAACACCTTCGTAAACTACGAGGGGGTAAAATTTCACTAGTGAATGTCTTACTATCATTCATAATAGTTTAACTAATATTAATATTCACAATTATGTTTTAGTCAAATTTCACTAGTGGTTATTGTACCCGTCTAATATTACCAAAGGAAGAAAATATCACGGGGGTCAATA
The DNA here is from genome assembly GCA_902439185.1 of Cinara cedri. Taxonomy (NCBI): domain Eukaryota; kingdom Metazoa; phylum Arthropoda; class Insecta; order Hemiptera; family Aphididae; genus Cinara; species Cinara cedri. The sequence goes on from CABPRJ010001437.1 coordinate 138,139, forward strand.
ATCACTGGCACACCAGCTATAAAATTATAATATAGATCTGACAGTGGCGTTCAACATACTATACTTCAAGTAGTTTTGCGTTGCAACTGCATTGTAAAATAGTCTGGTGGGTTATGAAAATAGATTCGACGATGCTTTTTGCATAAAAATAAAGAATAATTTATATTTAAATAGGTACAGTATGCTGAATATTAACTATTGAGTAGTATAGGAATTAATAATTATACTATGATGAATTAATAGATAAATAGGAATATTATATGTATAGTACCTATAAACGGTTTCTTTTTAGGCATAATATTGTATTATCAATTATACGAGTATTACACTATATACTGACGTGAAATATCTGATATTATTAGTTTAATTTCTTCATTTCTACATAAACATAAATTACAAATATAATCGATTTCTTTCAATATTCTAGCGATTACTGGTAAAAACGGGAAAACATGGCGTGGGAACAGTGAATTTTATATGATTAGACGAATTATTTCAGTAATGCTATTTATATTATGTAAAAATATGGTATGCATAAAAAAAAATAAAGTTTTTAAAGGTTGGTATAATAAAAGGGGTGGTTGGGTAATTCATTATCTGAACTGCCTGTTCTAACATCACTCGGTGCCACTAACATAGAGAGTTCCGTACAGTGAACACGAATTTAAATCGGACACTATTTTTGTCGAATTTTCTCAGTGCAATAACAATTTCAGATTTTGTATAGATTTCTAATATAAAATGATTATGTTATGAATATTACAATTAATATGTATTCAATCATTTTTAATTTTTATGTTTTCAAACAAATATTGCATTTTAGATACTGATCGGATCTCGGAACGTATTGGTTTTACAGTGATGTTTATTTTTATTTTTTTTTTATCTGTAAACAACTTTTCTACCTGCAATTTTGCTTCGATTTTCAAGTATAGCACTTTTCTTGAAAGAAAATCTGACTGGAGTGGTACTTTAGGAAGGACATTATGTTGATTTTCCCAGTTGTTTTCATAATAAATGGGAAAAGCATAGGAAAAACGGGAAAATAGGTGCACTATTATTAAAGAAAATATATAATGCATAATATGTAATTATTTTACCATAATATGACATATTATATATTTTTGGCAAAACAACACTATTAACCGAACTTCGCTCAGAATCGTTTTTCGTTAACAATGGTTAATCGTCAACCTTCCCAACTTCTCACTTAGCACTCATCATGTGAAGTATATCCGTAATTTTTTTTTTTTGTAATAATTTTTTGTTTATTCTTTTTTAGCTGCATTTTGTGATTTAAAATTTTTTTTTCTGAAAATTTTTACGCGCAAATGATTTTTCACGTTTTTAATACATTTTTTTAAAATTATTCTGACGACTGATAACAATTTTCATTCAGCGCTACGATTTCGCATGTTTTCATTGCATTTTAACATTATCGCCATCCGTCGTCAGTGTAATAAACTAAATATGCGTTATACAATTTAAATAGTGGGTGGGTATGCATATTATATATATTATATACATATTATAGTACTTTATGGTTTATGTACTGCAATTATTGCGTTATCTTTTGATGATGGTCTTTAACCCTTTGAAATTATTTATTTACGAGAAAAAGTTATTAATGTTTTTATTAGTCCACTGATAATACCTAAATATATTATACATATATAAATAATATGAATGATATAATAAATACTCGTATAATATTACGATGGCAATTAATTAAAGTTCAAAAAACTATTTTTTTTTCGCATTTAAAATACATTAATAAATAATAATAATAATAATGATAAAAAACAGTGAAGTCGTTATTTTTTAGAAGGCGTGTATGCCGCCTCGCTATAATACTCACGTGATATTGAAATGTGTATACCTATATATTTATACATATCCGTAATAGCTGATGGTTTATATATTATACAATCATTTTGATCGTTATTATTATTACTTTTTGTGCGTGTGGATTATCACATTATGAATCGCATATTAATATTCAACGCTGAAAATTAAACGATAAAAATGTTTTAGGTTTACAGTGTGTATAGTTACTCTATAACCGGCGCGCAAACTGCGCACTCTGCGATTAATCGACGCCAAATTCAATTAATATTGTTATGAATCGCGTTTCGGCCGCAATGAAACATTATAAACGCATATGTAATAATATACTTACAAGAATTGACCAGCACGTTATAATCATCCGTATGGTGTCTTGAAATAATCGATTACCTATACCTATATAATCGATCGATCAAAACGGTATAGATTAATCGACACTATTATATCGAAACTGTCGATTATTTTTAAGACTCGTTTCAAAAACTTTGCGGAGCTTCGAGCACCGCAATCGACCATCAATATTATTATAATTTAAAACTGTAAGTATCGTACTAATAATAAACTACTTAATCTTATACATAAAAACCGCCGGCTAATCGTACGTACTATAATATTATATGTCAATGAAACCAATCAGTCGACAGAAAAAATAATGTTATCAATGACCCATATTCGATTATTATCGATTAATCCATCATGAGTCATGACTATAGTTTTAGAACAGTATTTAAAGAGTGGTTCAGGAGTAGGGGCAACTGTCCATGCGTGGAAATGTTTTTTTTTTCAACTTTATAGTAAGTATTAGTCGTTGTTTTTTTATAGAAATAATCGAGAAATGAGAAATTTAAAAAAAAAAATGTATTTTTATTGCTAATAAAAGTAACTTATTATCATAGAACTAAGTATTATAATTATATATGGAATTTTTAGATTACCCGACGGTTTTATCAGTTTTTATGTTTGAATAAAATAAAACAGCTATTTTAGAATTTTGATTTTGGATTGATTGTTTATTATTACAATTTTGATATTTAAAAGCCAAACATCAGTGTTTGATGTCCTGGATAGTGCGTAGGTATGGCGCTAGCGATGCAGCATGATACAAAATATATCTACTGTCTATGGCGAGACTTATTATTATAACTAGTTAACCGCGAAAGATAACAATTGTAACAGTTTAATTGTAATTAACCCAATGCAATTTTTATATTCTAATAACAAATTCCTAGGTTTACTTAATTTTGATAATGTTAAACTTTTAGAGGCTTTAATATTTTAGACCCAACAGTTTAGTTTAATTTCTAAATAAACAGGTTTTTAAGTTGGCGAAATTAAAACCATACAAAATCTAACTTAACTTTTGACCTATTTCTACCCGACGACGTTATTTTCACCAAATAACTGTTAAGTTAACTATACATTTTACAAATTAAAAAAAAAAAAAAAAAACACATCCTATTTAATTGCATTGGTTTTTATTGTAAATTATTATAGTTAAATAAACTTTAATAAGTTAGAGACTTTGTGTACTTTTGTCTAATTTTCAAAATTATTGATAATTTTCAGCTATCCCGTATAAATTGATAAAACGCTATAAAATATTAAATAATAGTATTAAGGTCGTTGAAAAACAATGGTTTTTTTTTTTTTTTTGATTTATTAGTTCCAAAAAATATTACAACATACAAGTTTAATGTCGGTTCAAAATGTTTAATATTTTCAAGTTTTCTCGGCTCGTTCGCGGTTTATCTTTTTATCCGGGGATTTATTCATTCATATTGTATGTGATTTCAAAACCAAGGAACGATTTAATAATTCACTCGATTCAAATAAATTACGCGTCCGTTTCACGGAATTTGAAATAGGTATGCATTCCTTGTCGGAATATTCGTTTTTACATTATTATTACCTATCATGAGATATTTTGCGTTTTTTTTTTTGTGCGGTGTACTTAAAATATAATATATTTATATTCGTGTATAATATTGTAGTACAATAATACATAATAAATTATACTAAAAAATATACGTTTTCTTGTACGATGTATAGTTACGTGACGATTTATTATATAGTTTTACATCACAACTATTTTGGTTTATGCGCCCGCGTGCGTTGTGTACCTATTTATATTTATATACATATATATTTTTTTTATTTATTTAAATCGTTTTTTATTACACTGGGATAAAAAATAGTCGTTGTTGTCGAGGTACACCTATCGCTGTATTGCAGCCATATCTGCAGCGTTTTCTATAATCTCGTTATAATTCATCGAAATTTATTTGCAGTCCGGGTGTATATTAAAGTTACTCTATGCATAAATACGATAATAAACTATACTGCGCGCGATAATTTTCAAAAAAACGAATAAATAATAACATTCTCAGAAAAAAATAATAATTGCGACTACCGTGTATAGTGTACGAGGGGTGTTGGAGACGAGGAGGCGAGCAGAATCATGATATGGACGCGACTTATGAACTCTATTATAATTTGTTGTGGGTATACTTACCTACTATCGGAATCCCCTGGTCGTCAATTCTCACACTACACGTTAGATATGTTTCGTGTACGACAGCAGATTATTATAGCTATTATAATAGTTAGGTACTGTTATTTGTTCAAATCGTTTTTTTTTTTTCCAGTGAGTTGGTGCACGCAATCATCCCACTGCAAGAATGGTAATCATTTTCGAAACATTCGATTTTTAACCGAAAAAATATATAATATTTATATCTAGGATTTGTATACATATGTGTTTATAACTTAGGTTCTAGGAATACAACTTTTAGTGGCGATTCTCAGTTCGCAATCGTAGTCGTCATCATACTTTTCCGTGACCAAACATATTGTATAAATCTAAGACACCGGGGTTTACATAATCAATTCCTTGATCGATTTTGAACTATTTTTGAAACACTTGTGTGCATTTATTTAGTTTTAAATCGATTTTGTCAGTGTTTTTTTATACACACAATTAAATTGCCATGAATATAGTCATATTAAATTATCATTTCAATGACAGTATCTTATCTTGTCAGGTTGTAACTTCCCTCCGAAAATTAGAGATTTGTCAAGTATAGTTACATAATTTCTATTGAATTTACAGAGATTTCATTGTAATATTGAATATGTAAACGTAACACACTTCATCCATTTAGTAATTGATTACAAGAAAACTAATAACCCCTCGAAAATAAATCCTGGTTTCGCCACTGACCCCCGACAACTACGGTCCGCTTAGAACCTAAAATGTGAAATGTCATATCATAATTTAATGTATTTTAATTAGACGTTTTCGTTCTTTAAAATATAAGTGGGTACTCCGGGTGTATTCGATATAATTGTATCTTGTATCATTTACCGTGGTACAGTTCTGAAAGTATCGATAATCATGTATTTCGATATTGAAAACAATATTTAGTATCGAGTATCTAGATACTCATTTTTAACTTTTTAAGGATCTTGACTTAAGGCATCCGAAGAGCAAGGGGTGTAAGCTAGGTCATTTTCTTCCTTGGGTTTTCGAAAAAATACATTAAAAATTAAAAGTAATTTCAATTCCCCTAAGATGGGGAAATTGTTGAAAATTTCGATAAATATTTCAAATTATTATTATTATTTGTTAAGATGCTGCAGCGTGTGTAGAAAATGTAATTAGTATTTTAATTTGAATCTATCGATTTATCGAGTGTATAGTATTTTAATACATAAAGTGTAAGTATCAATTGAATATACCTATGTACCTATTGAATAGATGGATATCTATTGTGTTACAAAATTTGTTTTTGAAGTATCTATAGTATCTTGCTCGTTTCTGTCCCTGTACGCACTTTAACTAACCATACGAAACATACGTTTTCCAGTGAAATTTTTTACCACGATTTTGTCGAGAAATTTGTCGCCTCGATCGTAATAGGTACTTGCATATATTATATTGTTGCAGTCTGCAGTCTGCAGTTTGTGTACAATGCGCACGTGACGTATCGACTACGCCCATATACCGAATGAAAAAGAACGACGAAATGAAAAAAAAAAACCCAGTGGCTCCGTCGCCCGCTTTTGCCGCCGACAGCGTTTCCGGTCTACCCCGACCGGTGCTGTCGTCGAGGGCCGGACATAATATTATGTCAACGACACACACACACGATAGTAAAGGCGTTGTTACACGTTTTAATTGTACACTCCGAGAATAATATTATAATAATATATATTATAATATGTACAATATATGCATTGGTATATAAATACAAGTATTATACGCCTCCTTTCACACGCACACATCGCGACTTCATAATTTACACGGTGGTGTATATATTATTATTATTATTATTATCATTTTGTTTAACGCTACACAGCAACTTGCCGGGATTGTATAGGCATTTACGAATACACACAGGTCTGCGGGTGTTTTTTTTTTTTCAGTCCGACTCCGCTGTTCTGCGCGCACCTGTGTATAATATATATAATATTATAATACATCAGTACCTACCTATAAGTATTACGTTCGCACGTGCGTATTTTATTAATACGCGCATTAATAATTAATCGGGGACCGTCTGTGCGTGATATTATTATAGACCTATTGCAACAGCCGTATTATAATAAAGGAGTAAAGAAAAATAGACTACTGTGGGCAGTAATCCGATCAGGAAAAACGGTTTAATGATTAAACGAAAGGTGATTGAGGAGGATCGCGTTGGAAGTAGGATTCTGAGAAGACCACGGTTTGGATGAAAGGGCTGCGTTCAGAGAAATGTAAAACCGGTGGAACCAAACAGTGAATGGCGAGAAATAACACAGGATAGTTATGGATGCAAATATTTTTAAAATATTTGGCGGTAATATTCTCTTAATATTGGTCACTCGGAAGAAACTTCTTCCTTGGTCACCAATGAAGAAGTAGACGATTATTATTATTGTTACACATATACCGCGGTATACCACTATGTATATAAACAAAGTGGTCGGCTAGTTAATTTCATAATAACTAATATCAAACTCCGGTAAATCGAAAAAGAGGCGAATATATGGCAGGTGGGAGCCCGTTCAGGTAAATCAACGTGGAAATCGACACGTTTGATACGTACAAATGAAAGCAATGTTTGAGTACACCGCCATGTATTTCTTAAAATATAAAAACACGATCCCTAGTAATAAAAAACCTAACATATTATACCTATTAGTAGATTAAACCAGTTATTATTGATTAATAACCACAAGGGGTTTTGATAAATCATAATCCACGAAAACAACTCGTCGAATCTTCTTCTGGTATATTTCGACAATGAAAATTTAAAAGCTGGATTCAAAAAAATTAATTTGTATTCAATAAATCAATTTTCTTTGTATCTTGGATAAAATATATAATTTCAAGACAAAATTAATTAATAAACACTTATAGCCTTTTTATTTTTAAATTATTGTTAGGATATAATCTATAACCTGCACCCCTGCGCATCGCACATTTGCACTCCCTTTTTCAAAAATGATATATATTATACAGTTTACAGTTTACTTATCAATTTCAAATTACTTTTAGATTCTGAGTGGAACGAGGAATATATTGGTTTTAAAATTATGTTTGTTTTTTTTTTATGTGAACACTTTTTCTACTAGAAAGCATACTTCGATTATCAACTACAGCACCTTTTCTGAAAGAAAATCATCTCCGGGTGGTACATTAAATAAGTCATTTATTTGGAATTCTCATTAATATTCGAGATAATGAACCTCATTCTTTAGGGGTTAAAAAATATTGAACGGTTGTCATTGGCAACCGTTTTTATTTATTTTTTGTTATCATTAAGTTTTTATTATTTTAATCTATTTCAAACAATCATTGTTGTCATGGAAACGCACATTGTTTTAATCATTTTACCATAATACAATATATTGTATTGTTGAGAAAAGAACATTATCAACTGAACTCGGCTCAGAATCGTTTTTTTGTTTGCAATGGTTTATCGTTGCTTATAGATATACATTAAATTTTCCTTCTGTAGCCTACTCTCCCAACTTCCCACCTACAACAGTGGCCGCACCCATGTGTGAATTATGCCCGTCCTTTTTTATTTTTCATTTCATCGATGAACATATGTACCAGAAGCGGTTCCAGGGGGGTGATAGGGGTGATCGACTCCCCGTTAAATCTCCGAATTATTACTCTTATAGCTTAATTCATAAATGCGTGTCTTGTATACATTTTCAAAATCGTTCCTCACTCCGTTATCTTGTTCTGGATTCGCCCCTGTTATATAACATCGTCATCACCGCGCGGACACGACAACTTTTACTATACACGTCAATATGCACACTATGTGTGTACTGTAGTGTATATTTCACTTGTGCACATTCTACAGGACGTTGCCGAGAGACGGAGAAAAATGAGAATGGTCCCCTAATGCTGTTCTTGGACGAGGCGAATACATTACCCCGCATCCTGCACTGCAACTGCATCATTTGCGGCTACTGCCGATATTGTCGCGCCACTCTATGGCGCACAAATCATACAATAATATACTGCGCGGCTACCGTCTACTCGTAATACTCGCCGATATCCATATATAGACGGTCACCAGACCTTATCTCTCTGGACGACTTACACTGGGGCACGCGTGATGTGGTATGTGTGTGTGTGTGTGTGTACATTTTTTTACGACAACGACGGTAATTGCATTTCCACACTCGCACACTGCAGGGGAAAGAGGAGGGAAGAGAAGGACTGCGACAACGACGATTGTCCTCGTCGCGCGCGTATAATAATATTAGTCGTGCGGATACACGTTTTATATTTTACATTTTATTTACTTCTTTTTTTCTTTCCTTTTTTTTTTTTTATCGTCCATCCGGTGTAATTTATCACGCGCCGACACCGCCGCCGACGTATATCGTAAATTAAGACATCGACAGCGTTGCGGTCCGTCGTCGCATCGTCGTCGTCGGTGCGTTTGTCCGTAACCGCCGCGCCGCCACTGTTGCCCGTGTCGGAATATATCGCCCGCGCGCACTCGTTCGTTCGTTTTCGACAACCCGGATCCGGCAATCTGCATAATATTCTGTATTATTCCGAGTGAAAATCGGCGGACGGTTTTCACGAGTTCCAGCGAATTACACAATCATCGTAGTATATTGTTGTATACAAAATCATACGTCTTACGACCCCAATACAGAGTTAGAGAAGCTGTAAATTCCAACAAATTGTCAACAATGAGGTATTCGACCTAATAAACGGTAAAAAACCACTAAAAATTAATTTCAAAGGGTTTATGGAACAGCGGGGAAAAAATCATAAATAAAACAATTTGAAAATTACTTACGAACACGGGGAATGTCTAGTTAAGTAAATCCTTTATTTTTGTATTTTGTATACTAAGACGGACAATAGGTGTTAAAATTATATACACATCACGGAGCCTTGGGGACAATGCTCTAATAATCTCCGTTACACGACACTTATAATAAGCAACTACGGATATCATTTACAGTTGTTTATAACAAAATGTATCATAACTTTTTTAAATTAATTTTTATACACACATGAACTGCCTGTAGGTAGCCTGTGTTTTGTTCTGCTTATTACACGGATAAAATATTTATTCGATACTATGAAAATGTTTGATGGGTATTTTTGGGGATGTTAATTTTAAACTTGAGGGTGTTAAAGACCCGTGGAACCTCTAGTTGCGCCTATGAAGATAAGACATTTTGAACTATCGAGATAATTTTACACTAAAATTGCTGATAATGTATAAAACGTACACAGTATACACACACAATTAATCAATTAATGCTTTACAGAAATTAACGTAGAAAAGACCTATACAAATAATATTAATATTATTGATAATGTTTAAAACTCTCGACGCGGAATTCAACGATGCGATGTATAAACCGCGAAATTTTCCAAATTACGCTGAAAGTTATTTCCCAAATATTATAATAATAATAATGATGATGGACGAGCCTGTGCGATTGCAGATTCTTTTGATTTTTCGAGTTTATACCGCGCGTGACATGGAATAAATACCTAATATTATGTCAGTCGTTATATTTTAAGTATACCTTTATTCATAGAAAAAAAAAAAAAAAAAACCTAATAATAATACGTTTCGAAAACAACATTTTCGAATTAGAAATTTTATTTTGATTATTATTTTGTCAGTTTACACGTTTTACCGGTTAATCGGTTTAATCATTGTACCGCGTGCATATCGTTTTTATTTCCACGAAAATGCCATTAATGTCGATTCGATACGCTATTAATCCGAAAATATACGCAGCAAGAGGTTATTATAGTTTAGCGGTACCTGTAGAAAATCAACTAATCAACCGGACAGCGGATTCCGCAACGATAACTTTGGAACACGAAATTTTCAAATTTTTTTTCTTTCCTTTTACGACGAAACTCCTTATTGTTATTACACAAAGACACAATTACTATGTACAGATGCACGGCCAGGATTATTTCATGATAGTGGGGCGGGCTATTTCACTCGCATTTAGGTACGTAGCGACAACGGTTTCAACCACGCATCCCTCCCCGTGGGTACACTGCTCGCTGTATTTATATATTATAATATATTTATCAATTAATAATATTATAACAATTTCATACATCCCATAGTATATATATATATAGGGCGATTGGGATAACGTGAGCCACTCATTATATCGAGAGATACAGATAAAACGTTACAGCGCCGTTATTTTTGATTTTTAATTTTTATTATTATTCTTACTATGATGGGTGAAATCATTTTCGATTTTTAAATAACAAACTATGCATAACGAATTGCATTAATACTAATTGAAGACACAGATACTCCACTGGTACATCTCGTCAACGTGTAGCTGTACATTAACTAAAACTTTATCTATTAATATGGCATTTTTTAATGTAGGTTGCTATTTGAAAATCAAAAATGAGTTTCCTATGGTGATGGTTCCACCGCCGAAAAGGGCAACAATAAATAACGGTAATATAACATCATTTATATCTGCTTGTGTTCCTTACGTTTTCTAAAAAAAAAAAAAAAACGAGTTCCAAAAAATATTAATACTTCCCGAAATCATTATACGTTTATCACTCTGGTATAGCTGCAGGCTTTGTTAACACAGTTGTTGAATTCATACTATGTCTCGTGTATTATGGCGTGACAAAAAAAATATATGTATATTGAAAACGTAGGAATGGTATTAGGTGTAATATTTTAATTTTCGTATTCCTAATATTCTACACATAAATCGTTTTGACCGCGTATTATATATTATTTTATTTATGCCACTTGTTTATTATTAAATTATACGAAAATATTTCCTTTTATAAATATATTATAATATATGGTTTGGATTTATTATTTTTTTCGTCCAAATGTTTTTTATTGATTTCAAATTATTATAATATTTTTTTATTAATATGATTTATATACTGCGTATTTTTTTATTGCTGTTTAACACACGATGTCACGTGTGTACACCGCACAAAAACCGTTTTGTTTTTAGAACAAAAATATCAATTCGAATTGTTTTTTAACGTTTTTATTCGATTCCGATGAGTAGTATATTAGCGAAGAAGCCATTATAGTTTTACTTACTATAAGATATATTTTTTCTATTTCGGAACTGGATAGTATACAAATTTTGTGATTTTCCCACGTTGTATAGATGCGCGATTTTCATTCGGTGACAGTAATTTATTATTTTATATTCCTAATATGTTTCTAGATTACAAATTGTTTTTCAAGAACGAAAAAAAAGGGTAATACGGCTGATAGGTGTGCGACTACTGTTTTAAGAGAGAAATTAGAAAAGAGGTTACATGGAGTAATTAAATTCATATCTGTACACAACGATAAACCAATACTAATGAAAAACGATTCTGAGAAGAGTGTTATTAGTAGTACTTATTCCTTTGTTGTCAAAGTAACTCAGAAATCATCAAAAATTAAGTCAGTCAAAAAAGTCAGTTTTTCCGATTTATTAAGAAAACTATACAAGGATAATCAAAATGTTCTTAACCACAATGCCCCAATTTGATTGAAAGACAAAAACGCTACAAAAGTGTTCTTATAAAGTTTTTGATTTCAACAAAAATTCAGGTTGAAAATGTTTTTTTACTGAAACGAAAAAAAAAACCATATCGCTGTAAAACCAATAAATTCCTCGCTTTGCCAAGAATCTAAAAATCTAAAAAAAATTAACATCAAATGGTGATTTTATTATTTGTTGTTGATTTCTGATTTACTTTGACCAATAAATTGATTCAATTGATTTGATTGATTCAAATGAATGAACTCCACTAAGAATAGTTTTTTTTTTATTGTAACGATTAGTAATTTAATTGTTTCCAGTAGAATTTAAACTGAATTATCAAATATGCTATACCGTCAAAACTTCCAACCTGCAACGGTTGGCCTACCCATTGTGCGAATTGTTGTTTTTTAATTATAGAGAGAATATAATATTATAATAATTACGATTTTATTTTTTTTTGTCCGATACTTTTATAATTTATAATATTATTATTACGAACTCCGCGACACAACATATTTGAATTAAATTCAACGAGAACTTTACAAAATAATACACTTATAATCGTGTAACCGAATTATTATCGAAGTATACAATAATATTTCGATTCACGTCTGAAGAGGGACGGTCGTCGGCGAATCTTCAAAATATTAATGGATTGTCGAACTCCTATTTCCGGCTGTAAATTAATGTACCTACGTAAATCGAGGTACGCTATTTCGATTATGTATTCATCTCGTTTTCTTCTACGGTGACCTATAATATTAGGGGACACCCGGAAGGTAGGGTTGAAGGGACATTGAACGCGCGGTAACTTATTTATGTGGTCGTTACTGTAAAACTGTTCTTATTATCTTTTGTGTGCATTTTTAAAATTATTATTTTCACCATTGCAGTTATATTGCCGTTTGATAATTTGTTATCATTATAGCATCGATTTATATACGTGTCGCAAACATATACCTCTAGCTTGAACAACCCCTAAACTACGGCAGATATTTACGCACATGAGAACTTTGTCGGTAGGTCGTCTTTATCGGATGTCTGGTGTTCCAACATTGTCGGTGTAAACCCCCTTCCCCCGAGTATCAGAAAAATTATACTACAATACGCAGGTATAGTCTTTATAACGGTTATGCACGGTCCTTTACAAAAAATGAAAATCCTAATTTAAAAACGTAACAATAATACGTTATTGTATTATACGAATGGGGTTCGGGTCGGAAAAATAAAAAAATCACCTTGTCCGGTAGGTGTGAACAATATACTGCAACGAATAAGACGGCGTGAAACAAATCTATACGGCGGCCCGGCGGACCCGTCGTTCGGAAAAAAACCGGCACCGCCGTGCACGTACACCGTAATAATATTGCGTAAATAGCGGGTGGGTTCGGTTTACCCCGGCCGGACCTCGGGCCTGACGGATGCAAAATAATATTATAACAACGGTGACGGTAATTTCGTCACGTTGTCCCGTCGCCCCGCGCGGCAAACGCCGCCGGCGATGAGTAACAAAGACGCCGCCGCGTGCGTGCGTGTGATCGATGTCCGCGACGACGGCGGCGATGTGTCACCCGACCCGTACGGGTGGAACGGGACGGCATCCGGCAGACGCGACGACGTTAATCCGCCGTGTTGTTTGGACACGGGCGGAATGCGACCGGACCGAGGCGCGTCACCTGTCCGCGGCGACGGTTACGACGACGACTGCGCAGCGCACAACGTCATTGTAGCGTCGTTATTGTCATAAGCCCGCCGCCCGCGTTATTATCGTCCCGGGACATTATATTACGCCGTGCGTTTGTACGGCGGGTACATTTTTTTTAACGAGTACACCTATGCACCCCGGTTGTGTTATTATTGTGCGTGTTAAAAAACGGCGCGGGCCGGGGGGGTGGGGGACCGAAGACCGATTGCGAGTGGCCACAATAGCGCGCGTATAAAATTAATACACACGCGCGCGCGCGCGCACGCACACACGGGCGTCAACCGGGCCCCCGTCGTCGGTCATATTATTATACGAAAATCGTATTATAACCACTCGTATTGTGCGCGGGCCGTGTAAAAAGTCGCACGGCCGATTCACGGCTCACGTCCAGCGGATTGATATTCAAATTATTCCGTTTTCGTCACACCACCGCGCGGCCGTGACGCAGGACTACGGCCGCCGTATACCTGGGACGCTTGATAACAAACGACGTCTGCGGGCCGCGAACGGTTTCGACAGTCGGCTGTTTCTCACGCCGCCGCGCCATTGTCGTTTTGTAAGAAGTAACCGCGCGGCACCCATACAAACGTGAGCGGCCGCTCGGACGGCTTTTATCGGGATAATAAGGGAGCCGCGGCGATGTTTAACGCGGTTCGAGTGCTGCCCGTTTCGCTCGCGCCCGCCCCCTTTAACGAAACAAACAAACAAAAAAAAAAAAACAACAGATAAAATCGTTCTTCCCCGATCGCTAAAAACTTTTTAGTTTTTGAATTATTGATAGGCACATAAACAGCAGGGGTACCCTTCGGACGAATAAAAGAAACGTATGCATAATATATGCGTACAACAAAAACTCGACGGTTTTGGTTATAATAATAATATTATTCATAATATAACGTACAGTGTTCTAAATTAGCAGTTCGTCAGTAGAGGAGAACTCTGCGATCTTTAAAACGGTACCTCGATTATTGATTTTCGTTACGTACAAAGGGCGAAAACGCTAAAAGGGAACCGTCGGTATAAGATAATTACTATTATAATTTATGGAATATTGTGTTTTAAATGTATTTATTTCAATACGCAAAAGGGTTCGAAACATGGTTAACGGTCATTCATTAGAAAATATTTATAATTTACTGTTATTGATCAAAATACAATATTTTGAAATAATTTTGTTTTATATTTTTTTAATATTAAATAACGTTTTTCGCGTTGTTTTTGTAGCACTGGAGATTCTGTTGTATAGTCAATGGCTATCCTATGTGGGGGACTCCTTTACGAGGACTCTTTGAAGGATACCCCGAGTAGTCCTGCAAGCATTTCCTAAATGTCCTTTGAGTTACCCAGCGTTACACGGTAAAGCACTATTCCGTACGTTTTACCTTTTTGGGAACACGGTTCCGTTTGATTTTGATCCAACAATGTAACCCCAAAAACAACACGATTCCGTACGATTTTTTGAGCAGTGTTGCCATTTATATTTATTAATTATTAGTGGCAATTGCTCAATTCGTTTAATTTTCTTAAATAATATTTTGACGTTACAAAAAAAAAATCGATGAACTTGAAAAAGTCAAAGTTAAAAATTCGTCATTTGAATTAAACAGTATAAATTGTGTAACGTTTTTTTTGCTAACTAGAAACTATACTATAAAATAAAATTAGTTTTTCACTTAACTCCTGAAGAAATAACCACATGTCAATGTAGGTTTGTTTGGATTTTTCAGACGAGAAAAAGTAAACTACGGGTATATAATAGCCATTTTGTAAACGATTAATTGTATAGAGCTGAATGTAATATTCCGCCACATAATTAATTACAATAAAAACGTGTTTGATACATAACGATTGTATCGCCGTTGTACGTTACATAAATGTTACTACAATTGATTAAAAATAACTTTAATTTAATCAATGATTAGGAATACCCTACGTCAAACGCTATAACTAAGTCAAATAGTCAAATATACCTACGTAACTTTATGGAAATCCGGCAACATTGCACTAAAATCTTAGGTACAAACCGTACGGAATCGTGTGCCTTAAAATGCGCACTTGACCGTTCTCTGATAAGGGCCGTACAGAATCGTGTTCTATCCGCGCTACAAGGATACGTAGGATAGTGCGGGGTAGTTGTGATGCGCTGATGTGCGGGTACTGTAACGGAAAACTCGATTACGGCAAATTCGAGGAATTCGGTATAACGCGAAAACTTGTTGTGTCCGTAACAAATAAAAAGTAAAATAAAAAAATAAAAATAATACGTATAATATGTTGAAAAACCAATCGAAAGAAAATTAGTCCGACTGCCGTCGTCTTACAATACGAGACGTGCGCGTAAAATATTATAATACGAGTAGCCAAACTGCGCGTGTTTCCGCTGGCACACCGTGTAGGTACCTATATCATTATTATTTGTTCAACGATAATACACGTATATATGTATATAGCTTTTTTTTTTTTTATTTTTGGTTGTTGTTGTTGTTTCGAAGGTCTCTCGGGCGTTCTGTAATATACATTTATATATATAACACAAAATAATAATATTACAAAAAAAAAAAAAAAACAGCGTTGGCGTGTATATAGATACCTATTATAGGACTACGACGACTAATACAGTGAGTATACACAATAATAATGTATACTCGTCAGAATGGAAACGGCCGTGTAATTAAATACAGGTATGCGTCGAAATATTGTAGGTTACATTATTATAGGTACGCGAGCCGAGAGAATAGAAAATATTATTATTATTATTATTATTTATATTATATCATTGGAAACCGAATTTGCCCCCGAGTACCCGGGTGTATTGCCCATTTATAATATACCCGGCCGCAGAAGCCGGTTCTCCGCGCGACCGACGGAAACCAGAAGCTATACGGTCGAATTACCGACGACGACGTACCCGTACACAATAATAAGAGTATTATAATATACCTATATTATTACTATACTACTGCTTCTGCAGCGTGTAATAAGGATATCATTATAGCATTACAGGTATACGTGTGTGTGTGTGTGTGTGTGTGTGTGTGTGTGTGTGTGCGAGGGAGAAAAAAAACGAAATAAACTATACACAGAATCTATATCGCGATGGAAATTGACGTTCTCGCGCGTTTCTTTCGTCGTCGACGCAGTTGCGGTGTACACTGTAGCAGCTATAGTATTATACGAAAAAAAAAAAAAAAAACAATGAAATACAACACGCGATCGTCCGGCTACACTACTCGATATAAACGCCCGCCGTGCCCCCTCCACCTTCTCTCCCCCACACCCTTACCGACTGTTGACGCGTACACGTACGGTATAGTATACGTCACACGGTTAGGTTAATTACAGATGTACAGTGTGTATAGGATATATAATTATTAAATATTTTTTATTTTATACTGCGCCGCACGTCGTGTAAAATAACATATTATAATATAATTATTGATAAGCGCTCAATGTTTTTGTATTCTCTTCGAGAATAATTGGTTTTGAATCCATTGTCGCGTAAAGAAGTCAACTTAAGACGGTCGACCCGATTGTCCACAATATTTCATGTCCTCAACGCAACTATGAACGATAAATTATGAGCAGGGATCGGATTTTATATACAATTTAAACAAAATCAATCACATCTAACGCAGCAAAAAATATAGTGCCGTGAATCGTCTTGTTTTTCCAAATTTTTGGTCTTAATGATCATAAGAAAACTACGAGAAAAATCCAAAACGATCACCCCCGCAATGACGCGGCCGCCGGATACGATTTTCTTTCAGGAAAAACGCTACGCACTCGAAAATCGGCGCGATATTTCCGGTAGAAAAGTTATTAACAGACAGGAAAACAGAAAAAAAAGAGAAGAGAAGCACACGTCCTGTACAGTTAAATCAATACACTCTTCGGCGCGCGCAGACACTAAAGACGGATTGGTGCGCGGTTCTCGGGGCACGCTGCGCTGTTTCTGCGGCCCGCGTCCCCGGACGAAAATCCGGACAAGCACGCGCGCGTTACGCTCGAACCGAGGATATTTTCACCCCGGTACAAACGGCGTGACGGTCGGCACACGCGGTGTCCAGTACCGGTATCGTCGGTCGCGGCGCACAGAAACGTATTGCGCGGTCGCGGTTTTGTTTTTTTTTTTTTTTCGTAAATCCCGCCCGCGTAAAACGTACAATAACGTACGGCTCACGGTCGGCCGAACGGTATCTACGGTGTCGCCGGCGGCCGCCGTCCGCGTGCGCGTTTATGTTGCACGGGCGCGCGTTACGGTGGACCGCGCGAACCTGCGACGAACGAACGCCGACAATAACGTTAAATTGTTGCGCGCGCCCGCCCGGCCGCACCGACGTTATTATGCCCGTGCATATTTTACCGCGGACGACAATTCAAACGCGGCCGATTTGCATAAAAACACACGATAACGTAATACTACTACTACTACTACTACTACTACAACCACCACCACCACTACTACTACCACTACTGCTACTATTATGCTCGTACGAAAGATAATGGGTCCGCGGCGCGGTGATCGATCAAAACGGGATGACGGTCGCGCGCGCTCGCGATTCCGATTTAATAACGTCGCGTACGTTGCGACCGTAAACGCGGACCAACGAACAAACGCCGTAATAATATAATATATAATCCGGTGCTGGCGAGGAGTGTACGCGATCGCGTTTTACAACGACGACGACGACGACGACAATCGGTCCACCGAGCACCGAGTGGTTTTTAATCCTCCGCGCGTACCGATAAAAGCTGGCGGGTCTTCGGCCGTGTACCGCGCGCGCGCGCATATTATTACGGGCGGCGTACGCGCGTGATATCCGTTACCCGCCGCGGCGCAACACGAATTCGATTTCACGTTCAGGCGGTTTCGGATACGTCCGCCCGGCCCGACGTCCGAAACACGAGCGCAGTTCCACGGCGCGCCGCGCGCGCACACGCACGCCTAAAATATTATAATGCGTACGACAGTATGCGGCCGCGTACGAATACGAAACGCGCGACAAACGCAAACGCGGACCGTTTTTTATTATAATAATATCACGGACGGGTCGTCTCTCACGCGATACGTTAGCGTAATCGTATTGGACGGTACGTAAACCGCGCCCGACGATTATTATTATTATTATTATTATTTTTTTTTTTTCCTGTAAACGGCGCCCCGTTTTCTTTGTTACCGTATTGTTTTTTTATACGACCGAAGTTGATTTTCTGTTTGAATTCATTCGACGCTCACGAAAATAAAGCGTTCGGAATATGGTTACTGTGAAAAAAAAAAACGATACGTTCGGTAAAATCGTAATGTTTGTGAAAATATCGACGCGTTATTATCGAATGCTATTGGCTATTGATGGTACGACCGTCGTGGTCAGTTAGGTCGCGACGGCCGTACAATTCGTGCAAAAGTGCTTGAAAACAATTACAAAGTTCAAGTTTCACAAAATTAATCAAAAATTAAATTTAAAGTTTACTTCGTCATACTCATGTAGTACAGCGGTGGATGTTTAGTGCGTTCAAACCCACCTCTCCCCACCCACGAAATGTGTGGGATCGGTTGTTATTTCCAACGTAAAACTAATAAAAATTTAACAATTAGTTATTTTAAAAGTAAAACGGTATTTATTCGTATTTTTCAAAAACCCCTTCCCCCATCCCCCATTAAAATTTTCCCCTGTATCCGTCCACATCGGGTAATATCAAACGCAATCCATAGGAATACTATGTACTATGCAGTATAACCAGCTGATATTGCACGATTTTACGACTATACTATCGAGCATGTATGACGAGGGCTTTTTATTTGATATTATTTTAAACGTAGACGGCGGCGACAGCAAGTCTACATAATAATAATACGAGTATAACATAACGCGATTCCAATATACATTGTCGTGCTCGACTCTCCGAACGACGTTATGATAGTAACATTGTAATATGTATTTATGTAAGGTAAATAATCCGTGGGATTATATTGTTGTACTTACCCGTATATACCTAAAGAGTTTCATTAACCTCGGTTTTAAATTACCGTCGTAACAGTCACCGCAACGGTCGACGAGGGGAAGTAATATACAATATAAATTATTGAAATATTTCCATATATATATTATTGAGGTATTATTATAATTTTTTTTTTTTTTTTTTTTCTTGTCTTTGTATACCCGCAATAATACAATATTATTATATAATAATATAATCCAATGTCGCTTGACCAATATTCTCTACGTTATACTATACTACATGGGTGGCCATATAACACGTACCTATATATATATACGTAAGTTCAACAAATCCTTCTATGAAAATATTGTATTATATTATTACTTATGAGTTTTTTTTTAAAAAAAATCTATATAAATATCGATATATAACGTGGCGGCTACGGTATAATAACAAATATATTATTATTCGAACGTACTAATCGACAACATCCATATAATATTATGGATATAGGGGCGGAGTGGCTTGAAAATTATTGCTGGGCAAATATATATTACGTCCAGGCCACTTAAATGTTTACCATTTCTTGATACCATATTGGTAGCCGTTTATCTAATTATAATTTTTGTTTAGAGAAGAATAATATACATCTGTAGAAACTTTGAATCACTAAATTAACATCGTTGACATCCCTTCCGTAGAATTTTTTGAAAAGAAACTATTTTACCCTAAACAATTACTATAAGACATCGCTTGTACAATTTGTATGGTCAGTGATGGCGAATCCAGGATTTTCCATTGTATGCTTAGCAAAAAAAAAAAAAAAAACCGTTTTACAAAGTACATAATTTTATAGTACAATTATTATTTGTACTTGGTTGAATAAGTAGTGTACACGTGTAATGATTATTGTTTGATTAAAAACCAGGTACCTGAAGGATAATTTTTCCCGAGCTCACCTTTATCCTTAATCATATCATTATCATAGCACATATATATTGTTCGGTAATTTATCTTTTAAGGAGTGTTTTTTTTTTTTTTTTTGATCATGAGTACCAAATAAAATAATAGTGACTACTTTTATTTCATGCTGTTGCTGAGGTAACTCATAAATCAACAAAAAAAATTCAACATTTTCAAAAATACTAAAAACTTCGTTTCAGCCACTCTTTAGAGGTTGGATTTTGATACAAAAGTAAAAGGTTTTTTTCCTTTTTTTTTTTTTTTTTTTTGAATGTCAAGCGTGTAAAGTTTCATCCCGATTGTAATAAAATTCTAGATTTGTATGAAAAGCTAACACAAACCGAACTTGATTTTATGTATGCATATAGGGATAATCTGAATAGTTTATATTTTTTTTCGTGTCAATGACGATAAGATATGACCACGGAATGATAATATTTTTTATCAGCCCTAGTTGACATAATTAATTTACACGATTAAACCGATTATCTGGACGTCAACCGTTGGCACACTATTATGGAGTTAATTACCTCCGACATTTCTATGTGTGCGCAACATCCAAACTCTAATGATAAAACGCTCGTATTGTATTTACCCACCACTTTTAAGTATAGGTATTCGGTTTCGCGTTCATGTCCGGCGCACGGAACGCAAAACCAGAAGTTGCCCACGCAACGGATAAATTATAATAATCGATAGTGTGTACGTAGTGCCGGGCACGACCCGAGCGGTTATTATACATTATTATTATTATTTATTATCATTATTGCAGTTCATATCGTTTTAACCGTCACTCGGGTATGTATACGAATTGTACACAAGTGCCTGGCTATCGGCGAGTTCGTGTGCGTAATTGAGGCGGGCCGGGTATAAAAGATGAAAAGAGATCCGTGAACATCAACACGCCAATTAGATTCCTGCTTAATCGTTATTCGAGACGCGTAGAACAATAATAAACACGAAACACACGTTACGTGCGAGCGCGTCAGCCGTTCTGATAATACGCGTCTCCATGTGTTATATATACGAGTGTAGGTATAGATAATTTTCATTTATGCGCAATTATTATTTTGTCTACGGTGTAATTATCCACTGTATTCTGTCGAACGTTTCCGAGTTATAATATGAATAAACGCGATACACGATCAAGCCCGGATTAAGACATTTAGAGGCACCACAGGACCGACATTTTTAACGGGAGCACTCCAAATGAACAATGGAACGTATAAAATTTTTGAAAATGATCACTCAACGTCTCTCTTTGTTGTACAATAAAAGTGTTGATATTAAATATAAATTGCGCGTGTTCAATACATATTATAAAATATGTAACTACGGTTTCGAGTTACGGGAGCTGGCCAGTAAAGCGACCAGGAGCAGAGTCCACAAGCGTCTTCACAAAAATAAAAATAAAATTAATATTATAGATCTAAATTCAAAAGCTACACGTATTATTTAAACACCTAAATAAATATACTTGTATAAAAAAAAGTGTTCGTAGTAGTTTCGTCTATACTGTAATACGTATGCATGTATTCATTTTATATTTATAAGCTATTATCAGGTACGAAAAAAATATTGAAAGTACCTGATAAAATATCAAAATTCAAAGTTTATATTTAAATGCACACGTAAAGAATATACTGAAGATACATGCACACATACATAACATGAGAAATACTGTAACGAAAACTGAATCTTACGACTAACCACCCTGCCATCAGTAATTTTTAATCCGGGCCTGGGTCCATTAACTTAGTAGGTAGTTGACAAATTAGTTGTTTTTTTTTTCTTTTGAACTTGAGTTTCTTTTTCTTTTATAGTTAATTTTCATAAAAACATTCATTTAAGTTGGCGAGTAGAATCTTTTAATTGAATAAGCATCCGATTATAAATAATAATAAATTGTGTATAAAACGAATACATCTAAAAATTAATTGCGAAAAAAACACATAAAATACGTTGGAAAATAAAAAAATAAACGGCCAAAAAAGGGAAAAAAAGCCTAAAAAAAAAAAATCCCCCAAAAAGCTAAATAAAAGTTAATTGTACAATCACTGCGTTTATAAATCGCGGTATCCCGACGACAACAAAGTGACGTGTCTGCGGCTTAATAAATCGCATCCAAAACCCACTGCACGCAACAACAATTATTACTATGATTACTATTGTTATTACGAGTTGGTTGATTTTTTACAGTATATTTGTCGACCGTCTCATTTTCGACCCCAAACCTCGGAGGGGTGGCGCACAACAATGCCGACGAAATTCAATGTCCTAACTAATATTCTATACCACGACCGTCTTCTATACTACACCACATCTTACGGGACATTAAACTCAATGGCCGAAATAAAGAATGATTAAACGCAGTTGTCGTCGTAGAAACTGTAATTAATCACTGCATTCAACCGTAATAGCATGTACTAAATAATGAAATAATCGAGATTATCGTCGATAAAATAATAATATAAAAGTATCTAAACCGGAGACAGATTCGGGACAATATAATAGGCGGGGTATTTTGTAAATGCATATAAGGCGTAGAGTTCATTTATGAATCAAGCTAAGAATATATTAGGGCTAAAGTTAAGTGGAGAGTGAACGTAGGGGAGCATTCCACCGCCTTCCCTTGGATCCGTCACTGGTCTAAACGTTTATTTATAATAACAATTGTTATTGTTAAAAAAAACTCAAGTTGACCGTGATGAAATTTTGATTATTTGTGTAATTTAAAAATCAGCTAAAAGAACATTTTTTCAAAATGTATTACAAGTTCCGTAAAAATATTGAACATCAAACAAGACTTTGAATAATTTAAACTGATTATATAAATTTATAGCTGGTTTCAAAACCAACCATCTGATTGTTGTTATTGTAAAGAACATAAATTAACAATAAATTTCAAAATATAATCACCAATCGTTTAATTAAAGTTTTGCAATTTAAAATAACATGTACCTACGTATAAACCCACCCATTGCTGTGTAACTGCAGCAGCTATCCAGCTACCTACACGAAAACCGTTTAATATTATAGTGGATACCTATATTTACCAAACGTTGCATGTACGAGATAAATCTCAAATCGGACAAATAATCACGGACGTGATTTTATAAAGAAAAAAGATTGTAAAAAACATAAAAACCTCATAACCGCGTATTATTATGTAAAGTATCATATTATATACGCTAGTAAACAAATGAATAAAATATACGTGTACGCAATTAACCGGACCGGTACTTTGAGTATTCAAATCTTATACCACAGTCGTACAAGTATATACAAAGAAAGTTGTATAAATTATGTATACAATGTAAATATAATATTATTGTTATTTATTAGGTATATTGTATTACGTTACTCCGCGAAATACTATACATTATAGCCTATAGGGTACTACCTATATTTTCAATAAAAACTAGCCACGAAAAAATAATATTTTTAAAGAACTTGAGGAAAATTGAAATAACTTAATATCGAAACCTAAAATTATAATGTCTCTATATTATATTTGAATACAATAAAAAACTGATATTGGTGTTGGTATGCCACTGTTTTAGAAGAGAAATTTGAAGTAAGAGTAGTTGTTTATAAACACACAAAAAACACATTGCAAAACCAATTATTATTTTTTTTTTGTCTCGGATTTTTGTTATGTGTTTTACTATTTCATAGCTAGATACTGAACTCGACTCCTTTACAAGCTCTGTTTTCAGTTGGATTTTGTAGCTTTACTTTGTGTTACACCTATGTATTCTACTGCGAAACAAAGAATTACTATAAATAATACATTTCTCGCTTCACGTAGAACTTAAAATGTAGATACCTAACAAATAAAAAAAACCAGACTTCATTCACGCACTATGGATATGCCTTTAATATAGGCGGGTAGTTGAACAATTAGAATAATATAAATATAGGGTATATACATATTTATTGGATTTTATACTTCATGCTATGATAAATCATTGTGAACGAAAAACGATTCTGAGTGAAGCAACATTGTTCGTGTTTTTTCCTTCATTGTTGCCAAGATCACTATGTAAAAATCAACAAAACTAGAAAAAGGAGAATAAAATGGTCAGTATATTGATAAATGTTTCAAATAAAGTACTACTGGCTGAAAATTCCGCATCTTTTAATATAGTTATCAATCTGAGCATTTAACTAACCAAAAAAAAGATTTTCTGAGAAAAACGCAACTTTATAAAATTAATTTAATTTCTTCGTTGTACTCAAAATTTAAAAATAAATTTTTATAACGGCCGTGACTTGTAAAAAAAACTGAAATTTTACATCGTCATACAAAAAGCACAGCACATCATATATTTTGAATTTCTTCAAATAGCAACCCTGCACATTCTCAAACACAGATTCGAAAATGGAATATATTTTTTCTAAACATACTACCAAAGCATTACCTATCGTCATAGGTTCAAAAATAGTAACCATGACAGTTATTATAAACAATTTATTAATATAAACAATCTTAATGTGAATGGGTTTACATACAACGATATAGTAACTATCGATTACTGAACCATCGTGGAAGCAACTGTCATACTAGCATGCATTGTATTGTTCAACTATCATGAGAGTAATATAATTCCTCGTCGTGTGAATACCAGAACACATCGTACTATAGTTTTATGTTTTATACTGTCGTGACGGTACATTAAATTCCAAACGTTTGTATAGAAATTAATTAAACGTTCATTTTCGGAGGAGCGATATAATTCACATATAAATATTATGTACTAAGGTCTATCATATGCAAATTCGTGGCTTTATCGGGGTGAATTCCTCGAACTTCGAAGGAGTGGGGGGGGGGGGGTGTGAAATATTAAAATATTTGACAAGACAATATGTTTTCTAATATCAGGACTTTTGATCGTAGGTATAATGTTATGTTACAACGGCATCGATTTAAAACTAATACTGTTGCGCTATTATACTTATCTATAAACTCGTCATGTGGTCAATATTCTGATGATATTTTCAACATTCGTTACGCTTCGAAACTAACATTTTCACGTCAAAACTACACCCACTCGTCTCGTATCGGTAGTTTGCTTGCATCGTCGTTTACAAAACAATTTTGAACAATTTTACACGGTATAACCATCGGCCGTCGTGATTGATACGCGCGTAATGCATTTTAACGTTTTCATTTTTTTGTCTTGTACAAATACCAACGCCTTACGGGTATTTGCAATGGTCATACGAAAGTGCCTTTTTTTTTTTTTTTAAACAAACGTATCGTATTAAAAATATACGAAACTAATCGACAATTTATGTTTTTTACTTATCGTACCTACCTACCCATTTATATAATATAATATCTAGGCCGCGGAATTGGAAACGTTGTTTTTCCGTTTTATGAAAAATGATAGGATATTATTAAGTAGACAAAAAAACAAAATTGAAAAATTAGAATTATTACTAGATGTATGCAATTTGAAAAAAAATCTTCATTATAAATAAGTCTCCGTGGCGTATATTATAATATTATTGTATTAGTATACTTCAAGTGCAACGCATACAAAGGTTTTTTTTATGAAACCTGTTCGTGAAAAAAGAAATAATCGTTAAAATCTAATATTCTTTTTTCCCAAATATATTTCACTGTATTTATTTGCATATTTGATTATAAAAATAATATTATGTTTAATATGTATTATACGTATTATCAAGTATAAAAGTGCTATCAAAAATTATTGTCGACGCCATCTCGTTATCGTTTGTTCAGTTACCATTTTATATATAATTCAAATGGGGATCGTTGTAGTGTTCCTACTGAATTTATTGTAAAAATAATAGATTTGGGCGAGTAATCGTCTTTGGAAAAATTCTTGTGTCTAGTTCGACTCAACTTTTTTATTCACAAGTGGATACTTACTCAAGTACTCAACTTAAAAATAAAAAATAATAAAAAATAGGTACAAAATATCATGAAACTCAAGTATTACGGATAGAAATATCATAGATTTAAAAAAATAAATACTAGGAAATTCTAAAAAAAAAAAAATAGCTGATACTAGAGATTTGTACTGTAGTTGGGAAGATAGGAGTCATAAAGTTATTTATTATACCTGTATCCAACGCGACAAACAATTACTAACGAGAAGCAATTCTGAGCGAAGTTTGTTATACATGTTTTGAAAGTAATATTTACGATTTTTGTCAAAATTTGATTTTAAAACTTGTAAAAAAAATATACTACACAACACTCAATTTATATATTTATTTTTATCATTAAATACGACTTACAACGTACCTCCTGTCAAATTTTCAAGAATTGCTGTGTAATCTAACTATTGTATTCACGGAGTACCTACCAAATAAATATTACGTAAAATACTGGCAAAATTAAAATGTCTACAAATTGCTCGAAAATAACATAAATGTTTACCACAACTAGAAAAAACAAATATACATTTTTGTCAAAATTGAAAGTCTCTACAAATATTGTTAACTGATTTTTGTAAATTTTCTGTTCTTTCTGCGTATTTTTCAGTTTTGCTCAATTATTAAAAAACTACAAAGAAAATCAAAAAACTACTTTCTTTGTCACTAACTAAATTAAAAATTCAATAAAAAATATCTTTTGTAGTTTTTTTAGTGAATCAATACTTCTGGTAGAAAACATAAGTTGCAAAAATTAAAAACAATGAAATCGGTAATATCGCGGGGTGCCGTGAATATTTGCCCTTTTAGATATAATTTTCTTTTGGATTTTTCCTAATAATTTTAAAAATCAAAAAATAACCTCTCTAGTGTTCCAACTAGATAAAATTATCTTTCAAAAAAGATACTATACTCTATACTTCGAACCAAGATTTCTTTTCGAAAAGTTGTTCACAGACAGAACAAAAAAAAAACCACACATAGTAAAACCAAAAAATCTGTCGCTACGCTCTGAATTTAAAATAATAATTTCACGATCCCAATAAAGAAAAAAATAAAAAAGCAAAAACCGTATAAAGATCGTACACTACCACAATGACATCGATACGAATGACGTTATTGATATGATATTTTGTTTTTTCTAAGCGACATAATATACAACCGTATTAATTTTGAAATCTAGTTTTTCCAGTTTTAAAGACCTATACGAATACAATGTCTACGTGTTGGATTAAAGGAATTTTGGAGAAAGAAAATTCTCACCAATTATATAATATATACACAACAACCTGAATTCGAAAGATAATAATAAATGTATTGTAAATAATATAGCGACACGGATCATTGGTGCATTTGTTACCAGGTGATCCATTAAAGTGGGTACATTCATTATATATACTCATCTCGGAAAGTATTAATTTTTTCTATAATATTTAAGAAACAAGCAGCTTTAAAATATTTTATATTCATGTTATTTTTGTTCGCCTTTATTTTTGGGTGTAAAACCACTACCTACCTTAGATTTTCAAATGGCAACCTAAATTAGATCCATAAATAGATGGAGTATTAGTTAAAATAAATTTTAGTGTTCAAATTTTTGATTTCCGTCAATTCGTTGATGAGATATTTCACTTTTAAGTTTGGGTTGCATGAAAGTAGTGGAGTATCATTTGTATAGCGGTACAGCGCGTGGCTTGTTAATAATGCACCACTACTCTCCTCCGACCCAAACTTAAAAGTGGAATAATTCGTTCACTGCTTGATAGAAAACGAAAATGTTAAACTAAAATGTATTTTAACTAATACTTCATATATTTATGGATATTTTAATATAAGTTGTCATTTGAGAATAAAAAGTAAATAATGGTTTTACCCCTAAAAAAAAAGAATGACAAAAAATAACATAAATATAAAATTATAGTGACAGTAGACCACTGCTAAAGTAATAAGTTAGAAAGGTGAAATTATATAGATTAATTTATTAGTTAAATTGTATTTCATTTTTTTGCGTTTAAATAAAGATTCTCGCCTATCAAAACAAGGATTCCATCCTTAGTGATAGACGATAAAGTAGAATTTGTAAATATTTATAATTATGTAAAATTTTAAAACACAATACTGCTAAATAAATAAATCTTTATTACTATTATTACATACATAGGAATACATTGAACAACAGAATCCGTTATTCCATTACCACCCATGATGCTAACAAACTTGTTTCCTTTTCTACCCCTTTATAACTGCCGTTTTGAGTATACATTTTAAAATTAATAAATGCATAATCGGAGAAAGATTTCTAGTTGAAAATTTGTTAAAAAATAAGTTATTATAAATCTCGTAAGTAGAACTAAAATTAAATATTATATTATTCGTACTCACACAAAAGATATCCTATAATCTCCGGGTCGTGCGATTATTAAAATACTATTTTTTATTTACAAATTGTATTGTTATTTTTTTTGTTTTTTAAACAAACCGCGATAACTTCAGTAGTCTTTGGGATTACAGACCGTGCAGGAGGTCTCGAGGGACTGTGGCAGCGTTGACTCATCGCAGTTACGACGAGTATTATACTGTTATTACTGCAATAAAATAAAAAAAAAGGTTTTAAACGGATTTCGAAAAAAAAAAAAAACAATCAACAGAGGACAAAAAACTCGAAATAAAAACTACTACGCACTGAAGGTGAATTGTATATACGACAATTTATTTTTATATATATATATATATATATATATATATAATAATGCTCGTATATGACGCGTTTTATATATGCGTTAAGAGAGACTGCGGGGGTAAGTACACAATCGAAATCGAACACAATATATTATTGTGTATATCGTTACAGGCGTATACACGTACATGTGGTGTGGGTGTGTCTGTATGTGTTTGTGTATAGAGATTATAAATTGTTTCGGTTTGCTAAGTCGATTTTGAAAAAGGGGGAATGCCGTGCCGTTTAAATCCCGGGCAGCGACACTGAATTAATGCCACTGCTTCGACTTTGGGCGAATTGACAATTTCAATTTCCTTTGAACCGGCGATGGCAGAGTGTTTCGGCCGTCCTACTCCCGCCGTTTGACAAATCTCCTCTTCCGCTACACCACAGCCGATATAATATTCGCATATATATACAGTGTGGTACGATTGTCGAAACACCGCTCGCGCCAATTACTAGTTCCCGTTTAATCCTTCGTCTCCCCGTCTTCTTCTCTACCGTTTCATCTTTCTCTTCCCTTATAATATATATATACTGTATAACTATACAGTTATACAGCACATCCTTCGTCTTTGTATTATATTCTCGCCAAAATGTTATTACGGGCCAAACAAAACGGGTCCAATTGACACTCGTCAAACCCCTTGCCGCTACACATCGTATATCGTTTAACGACGGGAGGGGGGACCGAAGGTGCATCCACGCCCATATTATAGTGGTTCTTTAAAATTAGAGAAAAAAAAACAAATCCGTTTAGATTTTTACTAGTTTTACATCGAAACTAATTTAATAATAGTCATAATTATATAGGTCACGACAATTATTAGTTTTCTTATCCAACAGTTTTTTTTTTTTTAAGATGAGAGCGTTATGACCTTTAATATTCTAACGACCAGCGACGCTAATAATATTAATTATACTACATATAATAGTAACTCGAGTTTAATTTGAAAAGCGGATAAAAATCACGACTGACCGACAATAAGGTTATTCATCTTTTTATAATATATTATAAGAGGACTATCTGTGAAATCTCGTTGACAATATTATTATTCAACTCCAATAATAATATTGAAATTGACGGTGTTTGTGCAAAAGGGCTTAAGTCGAATTTTCTCATATTTTGTGACGCGTCTATAATATTGGTACTATAAGTTTGAACAGCTATAGGATCTTAATCAAGTTATTCATAAATGCGTTTCGTCATAAGTCGCGATACCTAATTAAATTAAGTTCGTGAAAAAGGGTTCAAGTTATTATTGTTCTTAGTGTAAAAGTTTTTGGACTTAAGTCCTTTTTCACAAATAGATCATATGAAATTGACCTATTGAACATTTAAAATCGGCAATAACTGTAAAGAACACAAGCATTGTATTGAAAATTGGAATTGCATTTGTGTAGGATATTCGTCTTGAGAATTTGTAAATACTAATTCTTAATAATTATTTTCTTTTATAATATATTACGAGATCAATAATTATAATAAATATATTTTTATCTCAAACCTATGCTATAGAATCCTTCCGAAAGTCGGTAATTAAGTGTTTTAGGACCTAAAGAATTCATAGAACCATACCGAGTTAAAAAAGTTTTAAAGAAAAAGTGAAGCACCTATGACCTATAAATAGTTCAAAAATTATCAGAACAACAACAAACAAATTCAAAACAATGAAACCATTATTGTCGTGAATTTTTCCGTCTCTTCCTATTGCGAAGAAAACTACAGGACAAATAAAAAAAACGATCTTCTCAATGTACTCACTAGAAAAAATGTATTTCACGAGAAGGTATACTACACTTAAAGATCGAACGAACGAAGATTTTTAGTAGAGAATTTATTTACAGACAGAAAAACTCTTGGAAGAAGGTCTATAAAGTTCGAAGACTTTTATATTTGCATGCGTTCTATAGTTCTATTATTACCTACCTGTATGGATACAATAGCAAATATAAGATCTCCAGCATCTACCAATGTAATATAATATAGGCCATAATATAAAATAGGTACTATAATAATAATAATAATAGTACTCAGGTTAACGACGAGATTATTGTTTAATCGAGTTACGGTAATAAAAAAAATTGAGAGAAAGAGAGATGATAATACATACATATATACAGTATGTGCACACGTGCGGATACGTGCATTTATAGTGCCGTGTATAATAATATTGCATGGACGTCGCATCCGAGACACGGTTGTAAATTCGGTTACAATCCCGGCTTAACGTCATCGTCATTGGATATTATATAGAAAATTGTCCGCGAATGTGTATATTTATATTATTTTATATTCCTTTAAACTCATAAACGTCCGTTCTGTACAGCGCACAATCTATTTGTCCGGCGCAGACGACGGCGGCGAGACCGTGTATTATATTATTATTATTATTATTATTATTATTATTATTATATAGGTAAGTACCTACAACGACGACGTTTAATAATATCGCGATTTCATATATATATATTTTTTTTTTTTTTGCGCTTTGTAGGTACCTACCTATACACAGCAATAGATGATTATCGTCGCATCGAACGCGGTGTAGTGTATCTATAGTGTAGTATAGTGTGCTTTGCAATGTGAACACTGGCACCGCTCCTCCTAGATCATTTCGCGATGATAACCACGATAATAATAATAATAATATATGTATATAGAATTTTATACCGCGGCTGTGGGATAATCGGTCGGGTGAACATTATTATAATATTGTATACAGTAATACCTATACTCGTATGGTTGGCGTATTATGTTGACGTGACGTATTGGATACGGTGTAGATATATATACCGCGGACATATTATTATTATTATAGACGTGCCCGTTCTCACGTTCTTATGATGTTGCGGGTATGACATATTTTATACACACGCTCAGTGTCCAGGTAGGTAGGTAACTATCGAGAGCTCGAGAGAAATGCGCAGCTTTAATAATAAGTTTTAAACCTGATAAATAAACGCCCCGATAGTATATAGGGCACATTGTGATGATGCATGATGAACAGAGAAAGGCGGAGAATAAATTATCGTTTTAAATGTTTAAATTAATAATTATAGTAAATCGAACTGCATGCAATTGTCGCGTAGAGACTATACGGCCCAACGGAATTAACTGTTGGACAAATGACATTTGAAAGGGTGGTGATTTTTAAGTATATTGGAATTGGACTGAATACAACTAGGCCATGGCGGAAACGAAGAAATACAAAGAAAATTAAGCGCGGCAAGTGTAAATGCTTTGGAATTCTGAGGCTTCTTTTCAAACAAAGAAACGCAATTACAATAATATCCGAGCATAACTCGTAAGTAAAAATATCCAGATTTCAAAATAACTATTAAATTATTATCTTGATAGCGGTAAACCAGAGGGGAACTACAAAATAGGCTTCCAGGATAAAAAAAAAAAAAATTTTGAATTGGTTCTCCTTAAAAATTACATAGCATTATAAAACTGTTTGAATTGCCGAAAAGTACTCGTACGTAAAAATAGGTTTAAATAACAACTTTAAAATCACGTTTTATTTACCATGTGATAATTTAATTTAGGAAGGAAATTGTCGTTGGTTTATAATTCTATGTTTATCATTGAAACCAATTCGTATGTTAACTGTGCGGCGCCGGTGATCCATACAGGTAACATACGTATTGTTTGGCGCCGTGCACTTTCCGGGGGATGGTAAACTCCTACAAAAGTAGGTAATCTTCTACATTGACATAGTGTTAACTCCTACAAAAGATACTTTTAACTATCTTACACTACAAAGTTGTAAAAAGTAACATAAGGTTTTTTAAAATAATTAAAAATAAGTCTTGAACTACAAAAGTAAAAGAGAGAGATTGTTGTATTTCCAATTTACGGAAATAACGTAGACGTTATCGAAATGTTCGAGAGTTTCCGATACGATGCCTTATATTAATATGTTTACTAAATTGTATTTTATTTTATCTTACGTTCATAAGTCTCTACGAATGTTTATCCAAAATGCAACAAAAAAGTTATCTTATCATTATTGCATTAGAAAATATTTCTGGTATAAAACGTCAGGCGTGTTAATTTAAAATAATGAAATCGTAAAATCGTACATTTTTTCTTACTTAAGTGCAATCATCTCAAATAAACATCATTTTAAAACAAATGTATATTCCTCGTTACACTCAGAATCTAAAATGTAAATAGGTCTGTGTTAGAGATTGAAAAATCTACACAATCTATTATTGGCAGGTAAAAAGGGACTGTGTAGGAGTTTTCACTATGTTTTAAATACAGATAAAAAAGTCATTTTTATAGGAGTTTATATGTAGTCCACTTTCCACCCGTGCGTTTTTCACTCAACACATTTTTCATGTTATTTCCGCCTGTTATCGTAATCTTTATCTGCTGAAATTATTTAAGGTGGACTATTCGAACACAATTAAAAATTATAATACATAAATTGTATAAAATTGTCAAATTATTATAGTTCTGATTCTGATTTTTGAACAAATGATAAATGATTAGTATAGTTGTAAATTAAATTTCATGTAATTGTATATGCATAGATTTATATGCATATATGCATTTTTTTATATTTTTCAAGTTTCAACTTTAACAATACATAGTAATTAAAAACTTTTTTTTATCAAATACACTATTTTAGTAAGTCAACAATTTAATTTATTACCGTTGTCTATTAATAACCTTAATATCTATTTATATCCCTATATTATTATTACAGAATAAAATATTATTAAATAAGATATAAAAAGATCGAATTTGTTTTCGGTTCTTATAGTTTGAAAAAAAAAATAATGGGAAGTAATGCAATTAACAATTCATTAAATTCTAATTTTGGTTGATCTCTGGTTTTTTTAATACTTTACAAGCTTAAAAATTGCATTTTACTGACCAACATTTTTATAGTTACCTAAATATTAAAGCATTTTTTTTTTTCATATTTTATGTTTATTATCAGTCAAAATTAAGAATGCACTTACTGACCTACTTTTCAAATTTATCACAAAAGAACTGTTTAGTTATCAACAGGGCTATTAATTTAATGTAGAATTTGATTAAAAATATCGGAAAATGAACTTAAAAGGAAAAAATGACTTAAAAATTCCAAAAATTAAAAAAAAAAGTCAAAAAATACAAAATAAAAGTTTCGTAAATAAATTAGTTGTTACATAATTCAAATTATTTACTTAGAAATAAGCTACGTTTCACAATCAGCTAAAAAATACACTTATCAATATCAATTTTAACCCCCCCCCCCATTGAAATATTTTGCTGATACCTATAGATTACTAGGAGACCCATTTGTGGGGGTTCCGTCCTAAATAATATGGAGAGAACTCAGTGCTATACCGCGTTTTTACGAAATGTTTATCCGACCGGAATAGTCCTTTAATAATAAAATTAATTTCCATCCTCGCGGTTTCGTCATAAATTTAATTTCAAACATAATATATATTATAATACAGGCGATTCGATAAAAAATGTTCATCACACCGACAGTCTAGTCGTGAAATATTTTATTTCTCCCTTTCCACGAAAATCGAACCCTACATAAACATTAATAAACGGCTGCATAGTGCATAAGGCATGCACACCGTATATTATTATAATATTATTGCAATATATCGGAGCGACGACAACGACATTTGAAAAGACACATTTCTTATATTGTATTATACCGCGCATTGAAACGAACCGGCCAAAGACCAGTAGTAGGCAACTATAGTATTCTTAATGAATCGTTTTGCATATACGGTTCAAAAAAAAAAAAACTATATAAAATAATGGAGAGGTATGTTTATTGTTCCGTTCTCGGCAGCGGCGATGATAGCGGTGAAATGAATCGGCTATTTAAACATTACACGGTGGTGGTGGCCACCCTTCCTCGCTCTATTCCGGTGTTATTGTTGGGCGAAATCGCGTTTAAACACTTCAAAGGATAGACACTCAACAACAACTATGCTCGATTGCAACGAGACAGGAAACTCTGCTACAGCGTTCATAGTTTTTATATTGTAGTATTATTAATTTATATGTACCTATACGAAACGCATTCAACTTGAAAACCTATTCACATACCTAATAATAATTCAATACACCCACTCAAAGGTTATAATATAGTAATAGGATTATCCAATATCGCGTATTAGTCGATACTACTCGTATGTATACTATACATTGCTATAATGTATAGCACCAAAGAATATACTAATATATATATTCTGAGTATTCTGACTATTTTGTTCTATTGAATATCTAACTAGTACACTGATGTATACTGGTGTCTATTAAATGTATTGAACCATATCTATTTTATGTAAATAACATATATTTGAGAGTTTCAAAATTTTATTTCGATATTTTTGTGTTAACAAAATATCTCTTAATAGTTTTTTTAAAATTTAAGAAAATATATTTGCATTCTACTTTGCGCGTATAGTGACATATTTCAAATTGAGATTGCCTTCCACCTTTGCAAAAAGTTATTTTTCACTAGTTTGTAACATGTATAGTTAGTGATCTTGTTGAATAAGTGCTTTGCCGCCATACTACTGAAACTGTTGAGATATGTACCCCGTTTATGTGGAGTTGCTAGTGCGCATTAACTTAATTTGTTAAACATGCATATACAATTATAAACGTCCGTTCAATAGACATTAACTTAATGCGTTTTATAATATTTATTCAATTTGTCAAATCGAATTAACTCTCTAACTCTCGTGCTTTTGAAAGAATGAATATTATAAATAGTTGGCGGATTAATATTTTGTCAGGAATTAAACATTAAGTTATAAATATAAAATTATATATGTATATATATATATATATAATTAAAGTATAATTATTAATTTATATATTTAATTTTATAAGAGTTATATACTAATATTTTAAATGTATATTAAACATAAGGTCACCAAAATCCACACATAAATTAATAAATAACAACGTTTATTATTACTACATATTAAATTAGTGTATATTAGAGACTATAAACGTAGTAATAAACAATTAAATTAATAAGCATTAAGATAATCAAATTATTATGAATTACATGAGATATGAAAATGATAAAAGTTTAAACATATAATTATTTTGTTTAGAGATAATGGTATACACTTATACATTGATGTCGAAGTCAACATAATCTATATTATATAATATAAAATTATAAACTGGATATCAACGCACAGTCTAAAATTCTGGATCTAAAAACTTGAAATTATACACAGAAGTTCCTCATACATCGTAAACGGCAACAAGAAAAGTTTTTTCGAAATTCAACCCCAAACGCATTTTTTTAAAATTCATCCCCTAAAGTGGTGAAAGGGGTTTCCAAAAAAGTTAAATTTTTTTTCGGTAAAATTTCGGATTTACTTGGCGAGTGAATACTTATACAGTTTATCTGAGATTAATAGACCGAAAAACTACTGGACCGATTTTTATGAATTTATTTGCAATTGAAATCTTTCTTCGATCTGACCGGTAAATAACAAGTTAGTGGCCTAAATGTTTTATTTTCTAGTTAGTTTAGTTGCAAAGTATGGCCGGTCAACTATTTAATATAAAATACAAGTAGGTATAATTAATAGTAGAAATTTGTTATATTAGTTAATACACCAGTGTATACCAGCAAAAGCGTTTCCAAGGTAGACTAAAGGGGTATCAGCCTCTCCCACATTGGTTATACAAAACATCTTTGTAAAACCAATACATTCTTCGTTATATTCAGAATTTAAAATAATTAATAGTATAAACTATCCAGCATTGAAAATTAATCCATAATCCATACACATTATAATACATATATAATAAAGTTCATATAAAGTAAATATAAAATAAAATGTTAGCTTTTTTAAATTTTTATACGAATCTGCAATATCTCATTCCAATCTGGATGAAACTTTGCACATTTGACATTCAAAACAAGAGGAAGATCACTATAATTACTTTTCGTCTCCAAATTCAATCCCAAAAAAACTACAAAAACAACACTTTACTTTTGTAGTTTTTTTGTATTTTTGAAATGAAAATTATACTTTTTTTTATTTATTTATGGGTTATCTTGAAGATAAGGAAAAAAAACAGTTATTCAATTTATTTAATTTTTTTGCGGATAAGGTAGTATCCATAAGATAAATATTACCTAGCAACGACTATTGACTGTGATAGAGTTGAAGTCGAATCCGGGAAATACCGGTTAATTTAGATAGTTATATTATACAAATATTTTATTAAATCCATTACATCATAACGAAAGTTGGCATTTAAAATGAATGTGCATAGGTTGAACCTACGCTTCTATGCTTATCCTATACCAGCGCGATGATTATGTGGAAAATGGTTGATACAATTTCACAAGCGAATATCATGCGGATTGTACGTCGTAGGCACAGAATCACGTTCGTCTCGTTGATATTTGTATAATATAATATTAGAACGGAATGGATGTACGACAACGATGTTCGATCGGTTGTAACCTCGTTATTTGTACAGAAATACCTGCACAAGATAAATAAGAAGGAAACGGATACGCGGCCGGCCGATCAATTATTAATAGTATATTAATCTCGTTAACCGCAAAAACTTTATGGTAAGTTAAATAGAAATTTACGAGTTAAAGTTCAAAAAGTAAAGATAATTGCATCGCACGTGCGGGCGTAGAACAGTTTTTTGAAATTAGACTATCACGTGAGGATGCGCCAACGCCTACAAATTTCAATTAAAATACCATAATAATATTATATCGTACAAACACGGCTATAGATATAAATGGTTGCACGATGACCTTTTGCTAAAAACCTCGTACACAATTAAAAGGCTTCCTATGTATTTCCTATGATCTGATGTGGTGGTATTACGTAGTAAAAAAAAAAAAGAAAAAAAAACTATCAAGATTAGTTAATTTTTAAACATAGATACTTGTTAAACTAAATTGTATTAAATGGATTACCGTTTAGTTGTTAATTATTACAGTACATTAATTTATTTTAGTGGTTAATATAAAATATAACAATTAGATACCTTAGATACTTCCATTGATTATTTATACAATTTATACAATTTATAATGTATAAGCCAATCATAACCAATTAGTAGCTATACCTACTAAGATATTTCCTGTGTGACTGTACTCATACTATCATAATATATTCTGTGGTATTATTTGCAACCGCGCTAATGTCTATAACCAAGTAGTGTTTTGGAGAGTATACGGCGTACATCCATTTATCATTGGATGAAATAGCATATACCCTGTACAAATAGTACATTAAAAATAGACGAACATACTTCGCACGTGGATGGACCACTGTTTTAGGTGAGAAGTTAAAAAGGTAGAGGGAAAATTGAATGTATATCTGTACGCAACGATTAACCATTGCTAACAAAAAACGATATTTCAGAGTAGGGGGCAATACGGGAAACTAACGGGAGCATATGATATTGATGCTTTTCCGGAATAATTATATATATACAAAAGCGTTCAAAACTTTAGTGTTCCAACGAGGACCGAAAAATGACAATACAAATACGACGCGGATTCTATATAATTTTATTTTACAATTTATATGCCAAACGGCAGCTACAAAAGGGGTAGAAAACGAAACAAGTTAGTTAAAGTAACAGTACAAACAAAACAATAATGTTATATAATAATACTATAAACATAATACAAATATAAAGTATATTGAACATATTAATGGTTTTTTTTTTTTTTTTTAGTTTAACTACGGTGTATAAATGTATAAATATTGTATATTTTTTTTTAAGATTCAGGTATAGGTGTATACCTATAGGTATTTTTTTTTATTGTTACTATAAACGTATTTTATTATTATTATGTTTCCTGTAGACTCGTTCGATACAAATATCCCCCCTCCCCGTTTTTCTACTATCGTCATATTTTATATCGTTGTCCGCCGATCTTTCTATACGAAAAGCGGCTTTTCGGTCAATCTGCGTTAATATATCGATGATTTTTATACACCTGGTATTTGTGTTTTTTTTTTTCAATTTCCTTCGCTTATATATTTTCGAAAAAAAAAAAAACACTGAGAGCGTAACAACTGCGCGCTGTATTAATACCGGATAGCGAAATAATCGAAAATGTTTAATAATATACATATAATATTATAGTCTCTGCGCAGGACGGTTTTAACACGAACAAAATTTAAAAAAAATAATAATAAGAAAACTACACATTATTATCGGTATACCTGTTATACTATATTACAGTATTGTGCGTAAATCATTGACGAGGTCCGCGTCCGTATTATAATAATCGATAACCCCCCGTACAGTACACCAATAATACCTATATACGCGGACGACGACGGGTTGTTTTTTACGAGACGAGCAAAAAGCATCGGGTTTTCAAAAAAAAAAAAATAAATAATAATAATAATATATATATATATTAATATACAGATCGTATATAATATTAGAATTTATTATTATAATATACACGCGGTGCAGCTCTCACGCGTATACGATAATAATAATAATAATAATAATAATAATAATAATAATATTATTATTATTATTATTATAATATAGTATATACGTGCATCTCGCTGCTTTTTTTTTCCAATTTGCGATGCAGTTCGTCTCGTAAAATCTCGTATATTATAATTTCTATCGCGCGGCGAAGATCGTAAATATTATAAACACAAGCGCGCGCAACATCAGTCGCCGCCAATAATAATAATAATTCAAATTTCAAAGAACACTCCGTTGAAACGCGCCAAGAAAATTTTCTCAAACCGACGATAATAATAATCATATTTGAATGCGATAAATTTCCTTAAAACGACTACATCGCC
Organism: Cinara cedri; assembly: GCA_902439185.1. Lineage (NCBI taxonomy): Eukaryota > Metazoa > Arthropoda > Insecta > Hemiptera > Aphididae > Cinara > Cinara cedri. The sequence continues at coordinate 178,077 of CABPRJ010001437.1, forward strand.
CTGCGTTTTTTTTTAGTTTTTTATTTTATATATATATATTATAATTTACCAGTATACAATTACGTTATTGAAGAATAGAATATTTATTACTATATTATAGGTAATACAAGAATAATGTTTAAGCGGTATATTTATAATTTACAATTCAATGGAATAATTATTATTACTCTCATGATGTACAAACACGTTGTTAGTTAATTTAAAAATGTTTTGAACGTATCATATGATATTATGTGGTACGTAAGAAATTAAATTATTATTTTTTCTAAGAAAATTTTAAATAAATATGTTGTTAACTAACGTTTATTTTGAAATTGATATTGTTTCATAAATCTAATTGCTTTAACGTATTACGGTGTACATAGAAAAAAATCTCAAAACAAATAAAATACATACATTTACGTAGATGGTCGATTAATAAAGGTGTTATAGTATGTTAACACCGATTAGTATTATTATTTCATATTTGTTGTTATTTTGTGTGAATAAATGCTTATTATAGTATTATAACAACCACAGAGTGATTTTTTTTTTTTATCACGAACCAACAATTATTTCGGAGGATTCCACAATGATTAAAAAAAAAAAAACCAGAAATCAAATTCACTCAAAATTGATATGAGAAATTCACTCCGAAAATATTGCTGGTTCATAATAAAAAAAAAAATCACCCTGTGTATAATAGGTGTCATTTAGTTTGTAGTTTTGTTAACTAACATTTCATAACTAATCATTAGAAATATTTTGAAATTTACGTTGTAGCCGTATTTAGTGGCGGTATGACCGGGACAATTATCATAGACAAAAATTTGGTGGATGGGTGGGCGGTTGGTTTCTTTCGAGCTGCGCATTTGTCATTTTTTCAGTTACCTCCAGATTCTGAATAACTTTTTAATTGACGAACTAATAATCCATTTCAGAAATAGGTTGGTTGAAAAAAATTGTCCTGTCCCACGAATTAAAATTGTTCACACCGCAATTTTCCGATTCAAATGATCTTCCTGAACAATTTAAAAAAAGGGTTTAGTTAAACACCTTAATCCATTGATACCTTCAATTTTTTTAAATTTACTCAAAGTTCATTACAGTATAATGCTTATGATATTCAATTCATGTCCGTTCACAACAAAAATATTATTGTTTTTCGGTTTATGTAAGTAGTCCTCATTTTCGTCCCATTGTTAATTTTATTTAAAATTAAACTGTGTCTATTTTAAGACTTCCCTCGGAGTCTACGTTATTATTTTTTAACTTTATTACTACCGAAATTTTACTCTTTACAGTATATTACTGTGGGTACCTATCTTACTCTACTATAGAAATTAAACACGTAGAAAACAGTTTAATTTTAATTTATATAGAAATCGAAACGAAACCTAGTCTGGAAAATCATAGACTTGTAAAACGACGAAAACATAGTCACTATAGGTACTGAAATATTATTATAGAAAGATTAATGAGCTGTTGAATGCGAGATCAATGAGAAATAACGTGAAATAAAAATAAAATATTAACATTAATGCCATCAACAGAAAAAGTTTTCGATTGCAGTAAATCGCAAACACAGTGAAAAATAAATAAAACTACGCAGATGAATTTACAATATTTTGAAAATGCCAAACCGTGATTACAGAAAAATAATTATTTGTAAATGAAATCATAACGTCATAAACAGTTAGATAAAATAGGTGTTTGCTATACGTACGTGCATTTTATTTTTACGCGTATCAATCAATAGCTTTTAAAAATTAAAACGTCATAAACAAATATAGTTACTTAAATAGATTTATTTTTCTGTTGCTTAAACTAAATAAAATTATGTTACTATTTTTTATTTTTTTTTTTTTAATCACAATTTTGATAGCCACATGTCGGGCGAATTACAATTTAGTTAACGTTTGTTTAAAACACGCAATGCGTTCTTATGTACAGAAGTCAGACTAATAGTGTATTATATAACTAAATAATCGATGGCATGTTTTTTTTTTATATTCCAATGTATATATACATATTATGTAGATTACACTTCCTATATTTTTTATCTTTATTTTTAAGTAAGAATTGTATTTATACTATATTTCATTTCTATGTACGCAAGTTTAACATAAAACAAAACGTGCTGCAGTAAATAAAATGTGAATGATATATTAAAAAATCCAAAAAAATGAATTCATTTTTGAAAAAAAAAAAACCCATATTTATTATACAGGCAAATTTACGTCCAGTTAATCGACCTAAATATGTGTCGCGGAAAAAAAAAATATGCGAGTATATAATATACGATATGAATCTGAACGGCACTTTTATACGCAACCCGAACGGTTTAATCCGTGCAACTATCTTCAGCAGAACAGTGGGAATCCGATAAAAGTAGGTGTAGTCCACACGCGTAAATACAATAACAGATATTCATAAGATCACGTAACTTGCCTCTAAAAAAAAAAAACAACCTCGTTATGTTGATATTGATAAATGTTCTCGTTCTGTTGAAACTGCAAAAATGCATAACAAAATGTGTAGGTAACTGTTGTATAACAGCTAATACGTTTTTTGGCAAAAAGTTACAATAACTTATTAGATGGGTTTTATACACACGTTATAATAATGTTATCTAAACAGAAAAAAAAAAAAAAAAGCAAACAACTACTGCAAGTAGGTAACACGTAAGACTATCGAATAGAAATATTATATTTATTCAGTAGCATGAGCTACTTTATGAATTTGTCTTGTCTGTATATCCGCATGCGCTCTATCTCTATCACACGGTTGAAAATTTTGGAATACGGTTTTCGATAAATCATCACTTATTAGTTTCTAAAGATTTTCAGTTTAATTGGTAACAAATCACAGAATACAGGACACGAGTTATTTCACTCGTTAGGAGCATACACGCTACTTCAATTATCCGGTTTATTATTATTTATTTTTTTAATTAAATATTTTACTAAAATAATTTAGTATGTACTCGTATATGCAATTACTACTACTGCTACTATTACGAAAAAAAAAAAAAAAAAAAAATATAAAATTCAATTTCAGTAAAAATCAAAAAGATTAAGGGTCTTTTTCGCATATGGACGATGTATTGTTTGATGGGACTGTAGGTATCTATAGCGTAAACTTCCCAGTAAGGAAACCATAAAAAATCACGATAAAAGCAAACAAGGTGACCACAATATATTATATAGGTTCACCTTTATTCGATCGTGGCGGTGACTATATTATCATCTATGTATAGTAAATTATAATATTATACTGCACGCGTACGAACGTGACAAGTATACGACGCGACACGTCTTGTCTTTTGAATTTTGCCATCAATAACGGTATACGCGTATAAGGTTTACAGCACTATGATACGTAAACGCACCTCGATTGGGAGACGGTCAACGGTTCGTTTACGTTCTACATAGAAGACAAGAGGTCCCATATAGGTCAACTAAAGGGTTAGGATTTATTAATTCACCCAGAAATTTTCCGGTTCATAATCACGAAGGAGTTACCCCGTACATAGAGAGGTCCATATATTTGTAAGCAATGGAAATTTGGAGCGAAGTTCGGTTACACATATTTTGAAAAGCTGTAATGTTTACGATTTTCGTCAAAATTTGATATTAAAACTTATAAAAAGAATTTCATTACACTAAATTTTTTATTTTTCCACTAAGTATGACTTACAATAAACTTTTACTTAAAAAAAAATGGCAAAATTAAAATATCTATAATAGGTCAAAAATTACGTTACCACGTCTAAAAAAGGCAAATATAAGTTTTCTGTCGGTATTTTAATTTTCTAAAAATATTTTTAACTGAATTAAAAATAAAAAAAAATTGAAAATAAAAAAAGCATTATTTTCGTAAATTTTCCTGATCTTTCTACGTTTTTTTCAGATTTGCTCAACTACTAGTACAGGGAATATAAAAAAAAACAATTTTTTATTCACCAATTAAATCAAAAATGCAATAAGAATGTTTTGTCGTTTGTATATTGGAACAAGATTTCTGATATAAAAGTTGTTAACAGGTATGAAAAATAAAAAAAAATATCATAGTAAAACCAATAGACCCCACGCCACACCCTGAATCTAAAACAAGTAACTTGTAAAATGGTGAAGCAATTAAAAATTATTATTTCCCGGTAATATTACTTACTTTACTTTATTTTGCCAAAGTAATATTACCAATTTACGTAATTACCTTAAAACCTGCGCTAAACATAGCGGTTAAACGCTGTAACATGGACGATTTTTCATTTTTTATAAAGTGCAATATTATAATTTTTAAAAATCTGGAAATATTCTCACATTTAAAAGGAAATTTTTTTTATGTACACTTTTATTTTATATACAAATAATATACAGATGCGGCCACTCTCTATGTATACAAATCCCGGTGACATTTTTAGTCCCAGTCCGCCCCTGCAGTTTACCCAATTAAATAACGACTACTTATTTTCGTCGAATTCTCGTTTTATATAATGTTATTATTCTATAAAGTCATTTAAAAAAAAAAAAAAAAAAAACCCCTTTTGTTACTTACGTTATGTCCCGTTCTTTTATCCACGGATTTTCCGTCGGACCGTCTGACTGCGAATAAAAATACCCACGTCCGGAGCCGAACGATGGTTCGTATTTTCGTCCGACCATTTTCAAACGGGACTTTTCGTCCCCGCGGACTCTATTGACGGTTTCCCGCGCGTGAGATTTGCGGATACTATTAAAACGTATAGTACCTACAGACGACAAAATAATATATTATTTGTATTATGTTATCCGCGCGCATAATATATAGCAGTGGGACACGTCGGAAATGTTTTCCATTGTGCAGAGATGACGACCCGCGGCGGCGCCGGCTAACATGTCCATTACCCTTCGGTACAAATAGCGGGACCCTCGTCGGACACGGAGACAAATCTGTTTAGTATGGACGACGCGGACCGGCCGGGCTCATTGCATGACAATAAAAGGTCTTGGCCGACCCTTGCGCGTCGAGTTCGGACCCAAAGTGAGTTCTCCGGTGCGCGCGTACAAATAAATACATAGGTATGTATTATTATATTACTGTGTATTATAATATATACAGAGAAAATTCAATGAAAATCTCCGGCTATCCGTACGATTTTACAATTTTCTTTCTCAATATTGTTATAATTATTATTATCCGATACCCCCGTCCCCTCCACCGCCTTTCCCAGCTGGCTATCGACGTTCTAAAAATTAACGAAAAACTAACCAATACTCCTCTGCAAGGTAAACATTTTCCTTTTGATCGCGAAAATTGCAAAACAACGAGAAATGCAATCAAAAAAGAAATACACATGGTTGCAAGGAACGGTAATATAGGATAATTCATATTGTATAATGCAAGTATGCAACGATAAAGCTTAAATTATTGCAAATGAAAAACAATTATCATGAGCAGAGGTATATAATTAGTCGTGTTTTCCCTTGTTGTCAACGTAACCCAGAAATCAACAAAATACAAGAACGAAAAGAGTCTACAGAACGAAATGTTAAAAATTGTGATAATTGCATCGAATAAAACACCAGCATGCAGAAATTTCTCATCTTTTGAGGTAGGTACTAGGTACCTACTGTCAAAACCAAAATGCTTTAAAAAAAAAAAAACAAACGAAAAGCATTTTTTTTGAAAAAATATTGAGAATTTCGAATAATATTTCAAATCAAGTACAACCACGCAAAATATTCGCATTTTTTAAGGTATGCCATGAAAAAGTCTGTACATTTTTACAGACCGAACAACTTTCGGAGAAAAGAAAAAAACACACTTCTTAGTAAAACTAATAGCTTTTCTTTGCTCCACTCAGAATCTAAAAGAAAACATTATAAATGTTTCGATTTTGAAATATCTGATGAATCGATGAATCACGTTTGAATCGTATAATGTACTTAGAAATCTTGAAATGCATCACATTGTACTAGAATAATAAAAAATGTACTTTATATTGAAAATGGATTGGGTCCTATGTTGGCTATATACATATTAAATTATTGGTAGGTAGGTAGGTAGTATTGTAAACAAATTTAATTTTTATCGGTAATTTTCGAGATTTTTTTCATTTATATAAATTATAATTTGTTCATTTCGGAAGAGAGAAATTGTGATAGCATTACTTCGATATAATGAAAAATAAATACATTTTGAACTCCAAAAATACTGTCTTTATAAAAGCGAAACATTGTAGTTCTCCAGCCGTCCTCTTCATCTTTCGGATATTGTCCGAGAATGATTTGTTATTCGCCACCGTTTTGGTCAACCGATCTGTTTTATTTTTTTTATGTATACGAGTATATATGTATAATAACTGTCTTCTTTTTCACTCGAACTACACAGAGCGCATCGATTCGTATGTGATTTATCGTCGGAATTTTCGCAGAACGAAAAAAAAATGATTATTAATATTTTTTTGTCCACGCTCGGCCGTCCGGATGGAAAATGTTTAGACATGGTCAACGGAAAGTCCTTTGCACAAACCATTTACTATGAATACATATCATATATACCGTCTCCCCCGGGACAACCATTGTACGATTATACTGCAGAACACAAGCGAATCCAAACTACGGAAACGATGCGATTTTATTCAGTCTATAATATAACGCGCATTGTATATTGAAAGTATGATATACTGCAGTGTGTTTACTCTACCATTTGAGTAAAATGTAATACACGAAATATTGGAGCCAAATGGATTTAGATTGAAATCGATTAATTTCTTATGGGAAGATCGCAAGTTCAAAAATACACATTTCGAGCATATTTTAAAATTTTAAACTATTGTGGTGCGTGCATATACATAATAAAATTTGAATTTTATACAATGAAAACTGTTATTATCTTCGGTTGTTTTGTAGTCCATAAAACTAAGATTCTCTAGATTTATTATTTTCAGTGAAATTAGATTTCAATGCATACAATTCTCAGCATATTTCCCATAAAATTATTTTTCAACAAATTATACCCACCCAACGAAGTGTGCCTTACGTGTATCACTCTGTATGATCTAATCGTAGGTTATTTATCCCCGTCGTTTTTAGATCGATCGCATAATATTATTATAACTTGTTTTTATACATAGATAATTCTAATTTAAAAACTATTTTTATGCTAATTCCGTAGATACGAGTAGGTATAATAGTACCTATACGAAAAATTTAAAATAAATTTACAGTATAATGGCAATTAATTACGATTTTATATAAAAGTACGTACGTTTATAACTCTCGTATACTTAAATGTATAAGTTTTTACAATAGTTGTTCATATATAATATATATTTTGTATAAATTTAAAAAAACACAACACTAACATAGGTAAATTATGTATTAACATCTTTAAAAGTACTGGAGTTAAATTATCATTATTTTAAATATTATGTATGCTATAATAACGTTTGTTAGTTTTCGTCAAACGATGTAAAAAATATGTATACATATTGTCGAACAAATACTAATAAAATGATTACCTACGGTAAAAAAAAAGTTTTATTATACGTTTTGAATTTTTAATAGGTATGTTTTTTTTTTCGTCGTAAAATAACATAAAAAATGAATACTTAAAAAGTCGTGTCGTCGAGAACGGTCAAATTTAAGTAATTTACGAACAAAATGTAGGTATAATATATTTTTATATACTATACATTGAATACGTAAGTATAATATAAGTATGAAAATAATCTCAGGGATATATAGGTAATGGTTTTTTTTTTTTTTTTTAATTATATTATTAATACAAACAAATAAAATATATATATATATATTTACGTTAAAAAAAAAATATAAAGAATTATTTATAAAAACGTATTTTTTTTTACATTAAAACTGAGATAATAATATTATAACGCATAAACGCGGATATTAAATTCGATAATTTACATATAAACACAATATCAAATAATGTCGACTGTGTTTATATTATTTTCCAATTCAAATTCAATTACACAATCATATTATTGCTCGTATCTAATTGTATTACTATATACAAAGGTGGGTTTTCAGAATTTTTCTGGGGGGTCCTGTGAAATAAAACGTAAGTATTCAAAGGTATTATTTTGAATAGACGCCTGTTTTTTAGATGAAATTTTATTGAAATTATATAATATTTCGGTGTCTGAGGGGAAGTTCGGACAGCAGACCCTCAGACTCTTCATGCCCTCGTAAATCCAACACTGGCTGCATATTTGTATAGGAATATAATGTTACCCCACTTTTCTTTAAAGGGAAAAAAGAAAGACAACATCCAGAAAGTGTATTCTCCTCCTTGGGTTAATTGGGTCTTTAAGACCTTCCCGTCTCACAAACAAACTTCCATCTTTCTCTGTCAAATGCTAATTTTCTCCAATTTGAATCATCTACCACCTGTTCCACAGCCTTTTTTATGACATCCTCCCATCCTTCCAAACGGTCTTTTCCCTACAGGACTTTATGCCATCACTGCACGTAACAGTGGATTTTGATTTCTCCAAGCACGGCCCGCCCATTTTAGTCTTCCTCTTCTGATCGCCTTCAATATATTCGAACCACTGTAGAAAGCGTATTACAATAAAATAATTAAATTATACGGCGATAAAAAAAAAAAATACGATACCTAATAATTTCAATATAGGTATTGCGGTAGGGAAATTTTTAACGCGCATAGCCGCGCGTCGTCGCGTACCTATACGAAAGAATATAATACGAATACAGCGCGGGCAACCTGTAGAATTCGACGATCGCTTTATTCGCCGAAACTTTTTTCCTTTAGTCGCTAAATATTGTTTGAGTTTTTTTTTTTTTTTTCACTTTTGGATTATCGAAATACGCGGCACGAGAGTATACGTTTTTATTTTTAAAGACGAAAATAGAGAGAGAGAGAGAGAGAGAGAGAGAGAGAGAGAGAGAGAGAGAGACTTTCGAATGCCTGCGAGCGAAGGCTGCTATTATGGTTCCGGTGTGTATGTATTTTTATATATATATATATACGTGTATTCGCATTAATAATGGAAACAAAAATCTTTATTATCAACTTGAATCGGCCGCGTACATCCCAACTTTTTCAGTTCACTATATATTATTATTATTATTATTATTATTATATTGGTAGGCGGGGAGGGGGGGGGGGTGGTGGTGGTGGTCGGCGATGTTGAAAAGGAACGCGCGCACAAAAGTATAAAACTTTGGTCGGGCGTTGCACAAAAGAACGAGCCCTGGCGCTCCGGCCCGGCCGGCAATTACTTTCTTTTCATCGACGAGATTTCGTCTTTATTTACCATCGCCACCGCGCGGCCGCCGCCGCCGCCGCTGCCACTACCGCCGCCGCCGCCGCCGCACAGTCCGCTGCAAAACCTTATCGCCGTAGGGCAACGCGTATAATAAATCCTCCGACATTCCGGTAATTTCCCGCGCGAGCGGCGGGGACCTCGTTTCTCCCGCAATCCGATGATCTCCTCCTAAACACGCGTTCTCTTTTTTTTTTTTTCCCCCTCTATTATATTACTGTTCTTTTCACGTTCCGCGCGCGGGCGGACGTTTTGTATGTGTGGCGACCGTGCAGCGCGCGTCTCTTAGAATCGTCCGCGTACGCGACGACGTCGTTTAAGGAACGAGAATAAAAATAAAAATCCCCTAAAACGTTCGATAGGTTAGGAAATGAAATTGCTTTCGTCCGCGCCGCGGTGAAAGGGAAGGGGCCTAGGTGCGGGGACCATATAGTGTATAATATATATTATATACTCGAACTCGGACCGAGCGATGTGAACTTGTCGACATTTTCCGCGCGAAATTATAAACGTATTATTATTATTATTTTTTTTTTTATCACTATGACGACGTTATATAAACGCGCGGCAAAAAAAAAAAAAAAAAAAATTAACACGCGTTCTTCACCGCAGAATGTCAATTCATCGGTTCCGCGGTATAAGGACTTTAGGCAATTTTCGGCATTTTCTTTGTAATTTTTTTTTTTTTTCTTATACATAATTTTGTCTTATGACGCAATTGTTTGGTCCAAAGTGTATGTATTTTCAAAATCGGTACGTTTATATTATAGCGTAATGTATTTTGAAACATAATGTGCTATGCATTGAAAACTACATACAATCGACTTAAAATACTACAATATTTTCGCTCATCTTCCGTGGGGCCGAGGAATTGTCACCGGGATTCTGTCGAGTCGCGCGTTTTGTTTCTGATTGAAAATTTAAAACTAATTCGTTAAAACGGGAGAAATTCGATATTTATTCAAGCCGTTATATTGGAATAAAATGCCGTACACAATCGATAAGAATAAAACGCCCTCCAATCGTTTCGAATAAATTATATGTATACAAAAGTGCTCCAAATAATATTATTATTCCGGCCGACGGGCCGATGGCTTTGATGCTGCCGGACCCGAGAATCGTATAATAATATTATAATATAATCTCGCAGTACAAAATGAATTCAAGCGCGTTGTTCGTTAAACATACGTAAGTATATAATACGTTTTGTTGAATTTACAATTCGATACATATTATTCATTTCTCTATATAGAGATGGTGTCCTTTTATTTTCTATTCGCAAAAGTGAATTAAGCAAAAAATAAAATATAAATCCATTTCGAATCAAAAAGGGTGTAATACACAATATCATTATATAATATATGCCCCCCCCCCTTATTTAAACTATTTTATTAATTTTACATATGTTATTAACAGGATTAATATAATTTACGAACAAATTGTTCGTATAAATCAGAAGTTTAACTTCTGTTGTTTTTTTTACTATAAATATTTTAGATTTTAATGAAATCTATTGTTTCTACAATGCTTTGTTATTATAATTTCGTTTTTTCTAAACAATTAATATTTTTAGTGTGTTTTTTGAATGAGAATAATGAACCAATTTTTCCATTCAATAATTTCCCGGGCTGCAATCTGAATGCTTACTTTTGTACTTTAAAAAATAGAATTTTTTTATTAAAAAAAAAAAAATATTTATAATTATTTAATGTTTATTATTATAAGAAAATTGTAACTATAGAAATAACCAATTGATGACTAAATAGATTAAGTTACATTTATAATAAAATACATAAAGAAAGTAAGTTAAAATTGCATAGCTTTATAACATATAGGTTAAAATAAGTTTAAAACCATTTTAAACGCGTTTGTTGAATGTGGAAAACTACATTGTTTAAATCGTTTTAAAACAAAACCACACTTTAAAAATAAAAAAAACATGTTTTTTTTTTATCCACCCTGTTATTTTACATAAATCAGGTACCTATTCTAATATAGTTAGATGCATGCGTATATCTGATCTCTGATCTCGAATCTTATTGTTTTTATTTGCTTACTCAGAGAATATTACAGTTTTTAATAAGCCAACAAAATTTTTTTGACACCAAGCCAAAATACCGAGTTTTACCGGACCTACTTATATCATCTATTCAGAAGAAGAAAATATAATACACGGTATCACAAGCCGTTAAATTGTCAACGTTTATGGATATTTATCATCATGGCGAGATTATTTTTTTAGTTCATTCCACAAAATAATATCCCTATTAACGTATATCTCTATAATATATAAGTTTATTATTATTATTATTATTATTATTATTATTATTATTATTATTGTTGTTGTCGTATTACATAGAGGTTATATTTCACCGGTCTACCACAGTACCACATAGACGACTTAAAAAAAAAAAAAAAAAAACCAAGCATGCAGTAGAAATAAAATATAATAAAATCAAATAAATAATAGTTCTTTTAATAATATAATAATATATTGGGTGGGTATATACAAGACGATTAGAATTTTATGTTACAGCAATTTTCTCCTATAAATTTACAAACTAGAGAAAAATTGTGAAACACTAAATTTTTTCAATTTGTAAATACCTAAAATAATTTTTATATATATATTTTGTTTTATTGCCTTTTTGAAGGGGTTTTGGAGGTAAACTTTTTAAATTCAAAGGATAACCTGTATTCGAAATTTTATGAATAATCTAGAATTAGGGAAGGTAAATAAATTTCGATATTGAAATTTTTGATTTCAGTCAATTCGTTGACGATATATTCCACTTTTTAGTTTAGGTAGGGACTTGTATGATTGCACAGCATGGGACGTGGCATTCTAATATTGACGCACATACGTGGGTGCCAGGGGGTGCTTATCACCTTTAAATCTAAAATTAGCCCCCCTAGATTTTGAGCTAAATAAAATAAATAGACTACTCAAATAGTACTCAGATATGAGATAAGTAATTACTACTATACTATAGTGTATTGATTTATGTTACTTAATATAATATATAAATAATTAATATTATGTAGTATTTATATTATATTATTATGTAAGTTTATGATATTTTTTTTTTCATATTTTCAAGGAGGTGCCTTATTGATTATTTATTAGGCAATGAAAGATAAATTCTTGAAAATGATTAACCCCCTACCCCAATGGTAACCTATCGTAAATAATTTTAGCAATCCCAAGTTTCAGACTGAATGTGCGCCAATGCATTTGAATAGTGTTCCATTACTTATATTATATTTATAGTAGAAAATTTCTTTAACATAAAATTCTAGAAATAGGAAATTCGGTCTGATAACATAGGATTTATGCGCTTTTTTTCGAGAATAATTTTCTCAAAACAGCAACCACCCTAATGGGCAATGCATAACAAATTATTATTATAAAATTACGCGTTATACAGTGTGATCCGTTTATTATAAACCAGCAATAATGTATATTTCCATGAAGATTTTCAGCATATACTTACTTGAATAAATTTGATTTTAGTTTTTATTTTTATTTTAGTCACTATTTTTCAAAATTATACTATTATCTTATAAATGCGTTACCTATATAATATTAACACATTACCTATGTATTGTTTTTCAAATATATAGAAGCTAATATTTTTTAACTCTGATATAATTTATATGCATGTTTTATAGACGTATAATAGTATATGATATATTAATATTTTTTTTTACAAGCACGAGAACAGTTTTATCAGTTCGAATCGCAGAAAAGCCAAAATCAAATTTACTTGAAATTTTTGTATAACTGATAATCGATGCAGGTATATGATGTACAGAAATCACCCTGTTTATTTAATTTGCATTAGTTAGATAATATGAATAAATTGTGCCGATGTACACGCCGACAAGATAACGCGTAATAATATAGCAAATGAGTAAAAGCTCAAAGTGAGAATGATGTCATAATTTTAAAAAAAACCGTGGAGATTTTATCCACCAACACAATGCGTAGAATTGTTCGTACCTATACGGTTTTATGATATAAAATGTTTGATGAGAAAAGTATTACCTTAATTATTATCTCGTATTGGAATTTTAAAAAGAAAAACTGAAATCTACGCTCGGACAAAATCCTCGTATATCTAGATAATATCGCTGCAGGTGAATGGTGTAAAATAATCACTCTGTATATTTAATATAGCGATACGAATAAGTAGCGACTGTGCGGCGTACCGAGGAGAACGCGTAATAATAATATGCATTAATATATATATACACGATCGAATACCTACATCATCGGGCGCTGACCACAAGAAGGAAACGCGTAAGACCAACGGACTTAATAATTTTGTATTTTTTTTTTTTCTTCTTCTTCTCCTAAAGGACTTGCCCACGACGACGACTTATAGGCCACAGCAGCCGGCCGTTGTGCCGACCCGTCGATGGACGTACAATACACCCACGTCACCGTCGCTGTTGTCGTCGGTACAAGAAAAAAAAAGGTCCGGTGATTTATTCGGTAGACGGTTATTATTGACTGAGAATAAATGCTAATAACCCGGCAATTGTTGTGTACACCATATATATCTATATATATGTAGGTTTATAATATGTTAGCCCGGTATATATACGTATATAAATAAGTAACGATATAATAATATTATTATATAACCGATATATATTATGTGTAACGAAGAAATTAAAAATATAAAAAAAAAAATTACGTATAAAAATTGTCAAGTGAAACGGGTCTTCATATGAACGTATATATCTACCTGTTGTATCGATATATAATACGCCCCTGCGTCTTCCCCCCCCCCCTCAATACTAATCAGACGGGATAAAGTCGTTAAAAATAATAACAACAATAAACAACTAACTGACATTTATCGCGCGACCGTTTATAATAGTACCTATTTTATTATGCTTTAGTCGCTCGCACATTAGCAGTGAATCTGAAGCTTATTTAAGAAGGGGAACAATTAGTGTCATAAAGGTACTAACAAAGCCGTAACTGAAAACAATTTTTTTTTTTTTTTGAGGGGGGAGAGTCAAAATTAGTTTTAATATACAACACATTTATATTTTTTTAAACGTTTTTAATGATTTCAGGGAGCTCTGGACCACCGGACACAAGATGTCACGTACCCAGTTCAATAATCAGTTTCACCATGAAATTTTGAAATAAAAGTTTTTGTAAACTCATTTCCAAAATTTGTCTTTATATATCTACAAATAATTTGACTAGATTATTCAAAAACTGTTAAGGAACAGCCTTAATAAATAAATATTTCAATATTTACAAGGTAAATAAAATATCTGTTTTATAAAAATTAAATGATTTCAGATTGATTTTCAATACATGATTTTATGTGTTGTTTATAATCAATATTTATTACCGTTATCCATTACATGGTGGTCACAATCAATTTATTTTGAACAATTGTTATTTAAATTCCATAATTTGTATTGACAAGATAATACACATATCAGAAGACCACAGTACTATGATATAGTATTAATATAATTTAATAAATTAAGTTTGACGTTACAGTTATGAGAGTTTATGACTTATGACTTATCAAGATGCGCATGTGGATTTCGTCCAAGTAAAATGGAAAAAAAAATTCAAAGGTGGGGGCGATCGCTACGTCAATCCCCCCCCCTCATAACTGCCAATATAACAAGTTTAAAAATTACGTAGGTGTGTAGGTTCTGTAGAGTCCTGACCTAACCTTACAAATGATCATTTTTATTTTTTTAAGATTTAAATAAATTCAATTTTTTGCTTATTTATTAAATGAAAACACAAAAAAAAAAAACCTATTGCGCGTAGAAGTTATAATGTTAAATTGTGTTTTCTATGAATAATTTAAAAATGAAAATAAACAATTTGATAATTTGGAACAAACTTTTTGAGTTTCTAAATTCTCCCTGTCAATAGAAATGCCAATAATTTATGCGCAAAATATCGATTTTTTTTTTTTTAAATAATCGCTACTACTAGCTGAACTTTTAACTTGGTACAATCATTGAATTGTTAAAATCCATGAGAAAATCATGTAGAAATGAAAAAAATAATGGATTGCCGTTTAAGAAAAACAAAGTAAAACTAATAAATAAAAGATCATCCGTGTAATAATAACAAAAAAACCAATCTCAAATTAAAAGACCCTATGCAATGCAATATTACCGTTTACCGGTTAACATTTAAAGGTTCTGCTATTCTAATTTTTACAAATCGTTCACATCTATAATTAACAATTCTTCAAAACCCTTATCATGTAAGTCTGTAAATTTTAATTTTTTGTATGTGAAGTGCCAAGTGGCCTTTGCTTGATACATTTTATTTTCTGTTTGGTCAAAGAGAAAAACTTCTTGCATGGTATTTTGGAGTTATGATTATTTTACCAAATTTATATCAAATACAATTTTCAAGATCCAAGCCTAATCCACCTATAGAAAGATTTATTTTTTCCAACAAAAAATATTGATTGAAATCGATGTAGGTACTCGACAAGATATGAGAGTATTCCCTGTAAAACATGTTTTTTAAAAAAAACAGGTCTCACGCAGACCCCTTAAATGAAAAATTGTGGCTTTCTATAAAGTGTACCTAGGTACTTATACGAAAAATATATTATTCAGAATATAATTTAAATGTTTAGACACGTTTGCATTGTCGTTTATCAAAAACGATATTTTCTTTAAGCGAAAAACGATAGTAGTGTTTATGGTTAGGTTAGGTGTACTACTGAGCTGCGCGCGTTTGTACGGAGCGAAGGTTGCACGACTGTCAAAGCGTACGATTTGTTCCACAATGAATGATTTATAAAACAGTGTTGGCATACATCATGTATGTGTTTCAACAAGTGTGTTGTATATTTAACATACATTGGACAAACGGACAATAACGGACAATTGTGCATCTGCCGATTCTTGTAGATATCTATTTACAACGATGTGACTTTTATAATAAAATATAATATGTTTCGAGGACAATGTACTATATTGTAGTAAAACGCTATTCGATTATATAATACTAAACCGTTATATACCTACTGTTTAATATTACATTCGGTCGATGGTAATCGAACTAATAATTGAAGATAAACTTATTTAAGAAGTTAACGCTGCGATTCAACAATTTCGAAAACGTTTCGTGTCTCCGTGTAAACCTATCTATATACCAATACCAGATACCTATATGCCTTCGATTTATCTATGTTTTCTTTGAACTCGTGTTTATAAATATTACGTACTATCACTCATTGATATTAATTTTAATGGTGTTTTTGTATACCTACCTTACACAGATAAAAGGAACACCGGTCCTTTTTCCTACAACCCAACACCACCACCACACTCGTCCCTTTGCGTCCTGCAGATATACTATATTATTATTATATATCTACCCAGATTCCTATTCACCGCGATAAAAAGTTGATATCATCATCAAAGGCAAAATCTCCCCGATTTCTCTCGACCCATCATGTTATATCATCATAATACCCAAAGCTTTTTGTATACACACGAACACAACTCTCTTTCTCTTTACTCGTCGTCTCTTTTGTATTAGACGAACGAGTCGACCGGGTCCTGAAACAAATACACACAGGCCGCCCTTTTTACTACAGACGTACCTACCTATATGTATAATGAAACTTCCAAATTACAAAAATACATAGGATTTTATCCTTTATACAAATATAAAACGACAAAATGCTTTCAAAAACAATTATCATAAAATAAATGTATAATAAAATGAATTATTTGTTTAGATAACTACAATTTTTACAATTGAATAATACCGTCTTACATGATTTGTTACATTTAGTAATGTTACCTATTATTACATTATGCATGATATATTATTTCAAACGTAATTAAAAAAACCAAATTCAATTCTAACATTAATTTGTATACAATAAAAATTAATATAACTATAGCTTAAATTTAAACGTTACATATGGAAATAGTATGAAAAATTAATTTAAAATTTCAAACTGTCATATTAGATAAAGCAATTATTTTAAGTATGATCGATATGATAATTGATTACAACTTTAAATGGGAAACTTAACTTATAATATAATTTTTTATTGATTATCCTAAGTTTATCAAAATTAAAAAAATTAACGTACTATTGAAAAAAATAACGATTATAGGGAAATAACATTTAAAAATCAAAAAAAAAATCTTAAAATTCTATAATAGGTTAAGGTTAGTTAGTTTTAGATTTTTTAGATTCTGAGTATAACGGGGAAGCTGTTAGTTTTATCAAGATATCGTTTTTATCATTTTAAAAGATGTGGAAATTCTGACCAGTATTATTGTATTTGAAAACATAGGATACATAAAGTTGTTTAATTTATATCTGTAAGCAACGATAAACCATTGTTAACGAAAATGATATTGAGCGAAATTTATTTATACATGATTTGAAAGTTCGTAATATGTATTATTATTATTGATTTTTATTGATTTATAGGTTACCTTGGCAACAAGGGAAAGAACCCTACTAATCTATGTTCTTTATTATTATTTTAAATGCGAAAGTGTCTTTGTTTGTCTTTCTTTCACGTATTAATCGAGCTACCAATCTACGTGGTTTTTTGATAGTTGAATAGTTGAAAGATAGTTGAAAGACTGGGAAGTAGCATAAACTACTTTTCACCCTGGAAAAACATATCATTCCCGTAAGAAACCTACCATATCCCTTATTCTTATACCTTTAGAATGATTTTAGTCAGGATCACGAATTTCTATTCTAATTCCAACTGCCCCCCCCCACTAAACCACCTTTAACCCCAAAACACTAACATACGGTTTTTGTAACCCAAACTATGAGTGTTACTAACAACGTTTATCCAAATCATAATAAGTGATTTCAGAAAGACTTTTAACATTATCTAGGTATCATAAATTCTTAAATAGTTAAGTTGTGTATAATAGTAATTAACAGTTTGTGCATAATGTATTATGTTTTAAATTGCGATTAATTAGGCATATTGCATTTATTACATTGATTACTTTTCGTGTTATAAATATACATTTTTTTTAACCTATAAAATATATTAATTATGAATACCTTTCAAACCAAAAAGCATTATAAAATGTGCGTCAACGAAGTCGTAGGGTAATACAGCTTTGGCTATTAATAATTATACGGTGAAAGTTCATCCGACATAAAATGTGATATTACAATAAACAAATAAACCAATTTTAACGGTTCATAGAAGTGAAATCAATCAATATAAAGTCTACATATTTAATTAGATGGTTTCCGGGTATTTATACGTAGTATCATATTGATGTTAATATTTGGATATTTGTTTATTTTGTAGCTTTTTAATTAAATAATTCGCTATTGGTTTGTGTTTTTAGGTAATAATAAGCAATACGCCGGATTGTTGCTGTTTATGCGATTTATAGGCCGTATTAACTATTAAGTATTAGGATTTATGAATAACGTTCTACAATAAAACATTCATATTCCATTGATTAACTAGTAAAAACACAATTTATACAAAATCATTTTGTGATGTTGCATACCTACCTGCCTACGTACGTGGATAGATCTATAATTTTAGTGTATTTACTTTAATGTTTTTATATATCTATAAGTCGCTGTACGAGGTCTGTTAAAAAAGTTCCGGAACTATTTGAATTTTGTGCTAACGGAGCGTCCAAGCACAATAGAAGTGATATCACTGACTTTTGTGACTTCTTTTGAGCACATCTGTTTTTGTGGATTGCCTATAACCTTATTTGTTATGATGTCAACACGATGTTTTAGTAAAATACTTTTTCGCATTCAGGCAATTTTTTATTAATTCCAAACAAAGAGTATTTTAGGGGGAGGGGATGGGGTAGAGGCTCTTTCATTTCATTTTTTTGCTAGAATCTTATTTGGTATGAAGGAGTGCAACGTTTCACATGACTTTACTAACAAATTGTAACTGAAAAACTCCAGATGTGGCATGTGAATGTTTTTCTTGAGAATATGGAGGAAGGTCCAAGCTCAGATTTATCAGGAATTTTTTAGCACCTATGGTAAATGACAACTTTCTGATAATTTATCATAATAATAGTCATTGCCTGTATCGTTATATTATCATCAAAATGAAAGAAAAATCTTCTCCAACTACCTCCCCTTCCCTCCAAAAAAGCTCTTCTTTTGGATTTAATACAAAATCGCCAAATGCGAAAAAAATATTTTAAGAAAACATCGGTTACATCAAAAAAAAAAAGTTTTAGAGAATCTGCAAACACAGATGTACTCAAGAGTAGTTACAGAATCTAGTTATATCAATCCTACGGTTTTTGGACGCTCCGTTAGCGTGCAATCCAAATAGTCCCGGAACTTTTTGAACAGACCTCGTATATAAGCAACACTATTTGGTTTGGTAATAATAATAATATGTATTTGATAAAGTTGATATAGTTGATAAAACTTATATAATATAATATTATGTAAAGATATATAAAGATATTAAAAACCGTTTAAAAATTATTACTTATATAAAAAGATCCCAGTTATTTTCATTCAAATATTGTGAAATATTAAATATAAAACATAATATCTATAACTATGACAAAACCATCATATATCAGGATTTTCCCTAACGTGTAGTGCTTAACAATCATTATAAGTTATTTTTACTTATCAATAATTATAATAAATAAGAATAAAAAAAACAAACTGACATACTTTGTACAATACGTGAGTCACTGTTGTAGATGAGAAGTTGGAAGATAAAGGGAAAATTACATATATATCTTTATGTAATGTTTAACATTGCTAACGAAAAACGATTCTAGTGAAGGTTTGTCGTATAGATAGCAAACCTGAAGAAATTAATACATAACTATATTTTTAGGCAATAAGTTGAAACACCATATTTATTTCCACTAACTTGCTATAGTAAAAAAATACTATACAAAGTGTAGTTGGTAGGACTAAAAAAAAAATGTTTTACCTAAACTTGATCGATGATCGCGTAATACTCATAATATGTAATATTTAATGAATAATTTTGAAGACAGGAGAAAAAACTAAAGTTCCGATGATTATATTGAATAAATCAGAAGCTACAAGAAGTTCAAATGCTAAGACTAACCCCCAATGTATACCAAAAATATTATTAAAAACTCGAATTTTTAGAAACACTTTAATTAAGAACATTTATTTACACTCGAAGTTAGTGATTTCAGAGGTTAAACTATATAAACCTTAGTTATTTATTCTTTTTGTTAATAATGAATAATATTAAAATGCTTCGATACACCCTTCTTAGTGAATTTTTAAAAAGAAATGCTCTACAGCGATATAGACAAAAAGGTCGTTTTTAACTTATTTCTTCTTTATCCTGCAAATACTATGTTAATTTTTTATCAGGACTGAACATTCAAATATAATATACTTTAAAAAAAAACCCACTGCCAATCCATCATCCATCTTTTAAACATCACGATGTTTTCATTTTTACAATAGCGGGATTAAAATAAGGATTTAAACTTTAAAGTATAATATTTATGAAAATACGATCAACATACGAAAAAATGAAAATTTAAATTGAAAAGAGCATATATCAAAAAAGCCTCGACAGCTGATTGCAGAGACATCCGCAGAGGGAGCGTTATGGGTTATATCCGATTCACTTAAAAATACAATTATTTTTAAATTTAGCGCTAACTTCTTAATGTCGAATTCAGTATAACAAAACTAGATTCTACATTTCTACGGTTTATTCATGAGTAGTGATTATCATTTACTACATCGCTCCCCACTGAAAATTCCTTAGCACGCCACTGGCCGACTATACCGAATAAAGAAGAAAATACTAATACTAATGTAGGTTCTATGATATTAATTGTCTTTTCAGCTTTCAAATATTACGCTTGAATACGTCAAAGTTATACACTCGTGTGTGAATAGAGAAAAAGCTGGATAAGTAAAAATTTCGAAATCGCGTCACGACTAGTCGCGCATTGTTATCTATCGGTATACTCGCGCGCGATTTCCAGTTTTACGGGTTTTCTACTATAGGAATTATTATTGGGCCTGGGTGCCTTACAATATATAATATTGACCTTAATAGTATTATTATCGTACATCGACGTGTGTTCATTGATCTTTTATTACGATAGCTCGGACGACGGAGGCCGTTGCGCAATGAGAAAACGTGTGCGGCGTGCACAATAGCGCGAATAAAATATATTATAAAGGTGTATCCTAAACGAAAAGAAAAATTAATAGAATTAAAAATAAAACCCTTGGCGGATATCTACATATTATCTATAATAACTCGCGTATAAAAAAATCACCGACCTGCTCTTGTATGAATACATATTTACTTAACTATATACATACATGCATAAATATATGCCAGTGAAATGTATTAAAAAAAATGTGTGTATAATACTTATATAAAAGTTTTAAGATTTTTTTTTAAATTATTCCATAAGTAGATGTATATGTGAAGGTAGGTGGTGTGAGAGAAACTGATGGCTGTTCTTATTTTATTTCTAATTAAAATATTACTGTTTATAGTGTGTAAGTATACGACAAGTACTTTACGAGTATTTTGGATTTTTATATTATAATATTTATAAACTTATAATTCAGTGGCGTGCCCAGGAATTTTCAATAGGAATCGGGAGGAGATGTAGCAAATAAGAATCTTAAAATCGTCTTCTTAACCCACCTCGACTTTGGGAAGTAGTAATTTAAAAGCTGCATCCTAAAAAAAGCCGATTTCTAATCAATACATCAAGCTTTTCCTCGTAACTTGGCAATACTTGGAATATTATATTCGTTTCGCTAATGAATTACTTATATTTTTAAGCTGATTGGGGCTTAGCATAGCCCCCAATCTCAACCCTGCGTATGTCGTTGCCTATTATTATATCTATTAAAATACATAGATACATTAGGTACCTATGTCTACGTCTTTAGTCCCAGGGAAGAAGGGCTTAAGTCTATTTTCTATAGTTTTGAATACAAACAAATTAAACGTTGAAAATAAATACACTAATGTCATTTAGACCAAAATATAAAGGGAACAAAATGGCAAAAGGAAAAATTATTTAAAAAAATAACAAAAATTGACTTAAACTTTATTTGAAACCCTGTTTAGTGGACTTTAATACTGTTCAATGTGCGTGCATGATTTTTAGCGAATAAACGTGAACGGGAGAGTAATAATAATATGTATATATATCTACACGGTATGGACTATATGGGCGACGACCTCGCGCCGGGACAATTAAAAGTAATTGGTAGTCGTGGCGGTGGCGGTAAAGGGGTTGAAAATGAATAATGAAATGAAATCACGAGCAACACTCAAAGAAGCAATTTCGACTGGGGGCGTCGGAGACCCTTTTTTCACGTCGGGGAAATGGCAAATAATCGAATTGTTAGCATGATGTTTTATTTTTATTTATTTATTTTTATTCCCAAAGACCGGAAAGGGGAGAACGACTTATGAATGATTGTTTCCCAGTCGCTTATACGTTTTCAGTGCAATTCATAATCACATTTCATACGCTGCAATGACTGCAAAACATTTGTGCGTACACATATATACGATTGCGATGTATAAATGTATACATACGGTACAATATTATTGTTGAAAACGAATTTTTTCCCCCTCTCTGTCTTTGAGTGTAGGGTATTTTTTTGTCGTCTGCAATTTTTAAATGCACATTTCCCGTGCCGGATATTGCATATTTATTTATATTTTTTTATATAAACGTTTGCACTGCACGGATCCCTTCGCAAGAGAGAAAGACCGTTTTTCGGTTTATCAATACCCAACAAACCCGTAAAATGCCGCTGTTGTCACGAAACTCGGCAATATAATTGCGTGAGAGATGAAATATAAATTATTATTAGTTTATATCCAATCGATTTCGTGCATGTTTTCACAAATCACACACAGACACAAAACACGAATATTCAACAAAATCCAAAAGAAACTTTGTGTGAACTTTACAATCCGCAAATTAAAATTGCCACGGTTAGTGCACTTAAATAAGACCACAAGTGTACTATAACATAATTAGTATACCGTTTAATGGGAAATTCGTCGACCAAAAACATTTATACACATTGCGTACATTGTATTTTTTTTCACAAAAACATTATACAACTATTATTAATAACAATTGTATTACAGCCAAAGTACAAAATATATAACAGCTACTTCTTTGCGTGATTTAAAATATAGTTGTATCCGACGAGCCTGTTTTCGCGTTCGCTGGAGAGGCAGTTGAGTACCTGCGACTATTCTACCCCCGTCGACACGCCTACAGTAATAAAATACACTAACTTAACGGCTATAACTGTGCGTTATGCACATTTTACGTAATCCTCTCGAATGGCGACCGATGTTTTTGTAGATTCGACACAAAACAAAACTTTTAACGTAATTTCTATGTGTACGGTTCAATCGTATTTATATATTATTGTAGGTACCTGTACAATATATATTATCGTTGTTGGCGAAGTTCCGAATTTCGGGCCAGTGTGTGTGTGTATATTCGGATTGCAAGTGAGTCTGCGTAGAATATACGAGTCGGAGAGAACGATAGACAAAGGGGGATAAATTACCCTTCTCCGCCTCTTCTTCCCTGCAATATAGATTGCTATCCGGTCACGAAGTCCCTTATTTTCCGCGCGGGACCGCGGCGCTTTTGTGACCCGGCGGACAATGAGCTTGTTGATGAAGATAGCCACCGCGAGAAAGACAAATACGGCTGTACACACGACGGCGAGTCTCTCCAATACACATAACTAACTATATCCTCTTGTAATCTTATGATGTATAGTACTACGTACCGTGGGTACGCGTGCAGTTTATACACGGCTGTGTGTGTATAGTAAGTATATATATATATAGTGATTGTATATTTGTATACGCACAATATACACGCAAATAAAGATAAAGAGAGAGACGGATGTATAGAAACTCGCCGGATCGCCGCCACTGTGTCCGTCGCTACAATATTATCATATAGGTAAATATAATATAGGCCCCCAGTGTGAGGCGATTGTTGGCTTTCTGATATTATTACGTCGAATGCAACTCGAGTGTAACATATGAAATAATGTACGTGCATATAGGCGCCTATATATATATATATATAGGTATAATATACTATATTATATATTATGCGCACACAACTGCTATATTACCCTACGGTTCGTTACAATAAAATCATTTTGTAATTGGACGTATTATATTATATGCAGGTACATGTGTGTGTGTGTGTGTGTGTGTGTGTGTGTATGAGCCGGGCACACTGTATATAATATTATGTTTATATTGTATATACTCTCGGAGTTATGGATCTCTCTATCACTCTCTCTCTCACTCTCTCTCTCTCTCTCTCTCTCTGTCTGTCTCTATACATAATATACGTATTATAATATGCTGCTGAGGATCCGACAAGACTCGCGGCAGGACGTCCGCTATTGTGTCAGACCGTTATTAGTGTACATATATAGTTGGATACCTAATGAAAAAAAAAAAAAAAAAAACCACAAAAAATCCGAGGCCAAAAATAATACACCAAATGTATAATAAAATCCGTAAAATATAATATGTGAGTAAACGTACCTGTACGGTATACTATCATATTATATGCCTATCATAACATCCGAATATCGCGTGAAACTCGTAAAAACCTGCGTGATGCCTATCCATAGTTCATTTTTAATTATTCGTCTCATCGTACACTATAGGCCATACCTAGAAGTCAACGACTTAGGTATTGAGAGGACGCCGCACACGCGGCCGACAGAAGCAGTTGATGAGTGACCGTCGTGTCCCGACATTTTAATGACAATCAGCAGTCGATATTTTTCTGACGAAAGTGTCTAATGTACACAACTTACAAATCACATTAAACTTTGCATAAAAATCAAATATTTATCGTCACTTCTTCAACCAAAAACTATTGAATAGTATACCTAATATGGTAATACAATAATATAGTTTTAGTAAGCAATCGTTTTGCATGGACACAGATGAAATAATGTCAATAGAATGTGTAACAAAGGAAAACATCTAAAATATAATGCATCAGTTGAATAAACTTATTTAAGTGCCAAAGCGTTTTCGTTAAAAATAAAAGTATGCTCAGTTGTTGATTTCAAAGGTATTCTAGGAAACGGTTGAGTCCTAAAATGGTTGATTCCAATATTCCAATTCTTAAACTGGAATTTGTTTTACTCGTTTTTATTTTTCTACACGCTGTATTATCATTTTGAATAATCGTTGCTACTTTCCTGTTATAAGGACTACATTTTCGATAAAAATTCAAACATTCATCTGCAAATGGATCTTGCTAAAGGTCTAGTTTCACGTAGCGAAGTGTAAGTTTACATTTTGAGCACTAATTTCCTTACACCGGTATCAGGACTGGTGTTCGCTCAAAGATCGCATATATGTCAATATGATGTCGAGTGAAGTTTCACGCAGCAGCACTCGAATTATCCCGGGGTACGAGTATACTCATATATACAACTTTTAAATTAAATATGAAATGTAACTGTTTTGATATTACCAATGGATTACAACATTAAAAACCACACATTTCGACGGAACAATTATTTGAAATTTTAAAATTTACACAATTTTTTTTTAATTCGATTTTTCAAGGTTTATACTAAACAAATTAAATGTAAGTATGATAGGCATAACCTTATATTTATCACATTTTTATTCGTTTTAAATGTTCGATTAAATCACGAGTTCTAGGTAAACGAATAATCATAGAAATTTCATCCCGATAACAGGAAAGTACCAAATTTTTATATGTTGGCAAAATTTTTATTTGGAATAAGCAATTTTTTATAATGCTTCCCCAAAAATTAAAATATTAGAAAAAAAAAACCATCATACATACACAATTAATGAATTAATGCTGCACTCTAGCGTTCTACTATAGTACTACTGATAATCGAATGCACATTATTTTCTAGGTCATGCGTTTGTAAAACTGAAACAAAAAAACAATACAAAATATTGCAAAAAGTAATAACTCTCGAAATTAATCTTGAAAGTCTGTTACAAGTACTATCGTGATAAATATATACCGAAATCGGATTAAGTATACCCATCTATCGAAAAGACGAAAAATAAGGTAATTTATATTATTCACTTACAATACGGATGCGGATTTCTGGAAATAATTCAATGAATAACAAATTTGCATAGGCATATCGTATACAACAACATAATGTAAGTATATACGGTAAAAATACAAAGTAAAAAATGTGAAATATTTCAATTATATGTACCTATATTTACATTTTAATTTGTAACGTCGTATCCCATATTATACGATCAAAAAAAATTTGATTTATTTAAATTTTTGTTTTTGATTTTTTTTTTTAAAAATTAAGTAATAAGTACGAGAGACATTTTTAAAAATAAGGGAATGATACCACAGGTACCTATACTGTATAAGTATGATATGGTATCATATAATAACTAGTAATATTAAAATTATGCAGTTTATATGCGCTCACATTGAAGCGTGCTCTACAATGTTACCATCCACTTAAATATAAATATAACCTAAGAAATATTATGTTTTGGTTAGGACTTGAACATGTAATTATTGTGAACTTACAGGCAACATGTTAAAATACGAACATAATATGTGTAGGGTCTAGGGTGTAGTATAGTTAATATATAAGTATACAATACTAAGTAGGTATGTACTAATAGTTAATACGAATTGAAATATAGTGTGTACAACGAAGTGTACAATAATTAATTCAAATATATTCATATTATGCACATTAAATATTGTAACACAAATTTTCTAAACTAATTATAATTTTATTCATTAATTCGTTGATTGCGTACATATACCAAAATTTTAATGCCTATCTACTTTTTAAATATAAGTACTTATTATTAATTATAACTAAATGAATAAATCCTGCCCTCCAGGTATGTTAATATTGTTTTAAATATCGCGGCAAAACAAATTATACAGCAAGTTTTATGTAAATATAAGTAATAAAATGAATAAAACAACACCTATATCTTAATAAAAAAAAGTCGTAAAAAAAAAAATAAAAAATAAAAAAACAAACATATGAAATGAGAGAAAACCAATATCGTATAATTTGCGGGAAAGGAACAAAAAACTTTAAGTAAAAATACACGAAAACCTCATATTATAATATAGTTTTGAATAATTGTTTTTATATTTAAATGAACACTTTAATGATGAGACTTTTCCACTTATCTGCTTCGCAACACATATTTCACAGGAAGGAATTACGGCCGTTTTTACGACAAAAATGACGTTTTAGACTGAAAAGCCAGACAAAACTGTAGAAATTGCCTTTAACACATTTCAATTTTGAAAACATATTATGACTGTTTAGATTTTTTACTAGGATACGTCTGAATTATTTTCCGTAATCTTAGTTGCGATTATTTTTATTCTATACATAATAAATTAGATGTTTAGCTGTTTAGTAAAAACAAATTAAGTAAAACATTTATCTACTTAAATATACTCGTAATTATAAAACTTTATTGTACTTCATTTTATACGATGAACGGTACATTTTGTACTTTTATGGATTTTATCATTAATTGATTCCTGTTATGTTTTTGTTTACATTGGGTCGTTAATGTGATTACGCAAACCTAAAAATAATTACGGTCATTAAGGATCAAATCAATGCTCGATATATAATATTTTGGATTTCGAAGGAATTAAAAGCCGTAATCAAAATGGATTAATCCGTAGAAATTAGAACTATCAAGATTAAGTCCTAAGGTCGAGTTGCTGAAATTAAACTATAAAAAAATATGTTTATTTTATTTAAATTGTATATTGCAATAGTATATAGGTATCAGGTTCACCGAAATTATACACAAAAAAAAAATAACTCGTTAGTGATGATATAATTAAAAATTGTCTTCGTAATGAATTTGTAAATATTCCGCGTGAACCACATACTGAAAACTTTTGTTTTTTTTTTCTTCTCACTCGGCCCCTTTTGACTGCGAACAGAAGACATTGTAACGACTTTTGAGCTGTTATAAGTAAACAGAATAAAATGCATACATCAAAACTACGTCGTAATATTATTGCACGCAAAACACGGCGGAAAACGTTCGAGCGAAATGCGTATGATTATTATTATTATTATTATTCTGCCGAACCGAACAAAATGTATTTTAATTGGATTTTCACTTGAGATTAACGTCAACAGAACAACCAATTTCGGCGGTCTCGTACAGGTGTGTAATTGTCGTGACGCATTACGCGTACCCCAGTCCGACACGCGTGTATAATCGAGATTTCGACGTCTCGGCGGATCTCATTTTGCCGTTGCTGTTGGTCTGCAACGGCGACGACGTTTTACAGCGAAATTAATTGGCGTTCCGTATAATATTTAAATACACATATAATAATGTGCACGGTATATTGTAACAATATTACGATACCCGTGCAAAAAAAAAAAAAAACAAAACAAAACACACGCCGTTCAAAGACACAACTATTCAGACACGAATAACAATTATTATTATTATTATTACCGACTCGTAGGTCGCGTAGGCGCCTGCCAATGTATAGTGGAGTATTTGAAACGTGTATAGGAATTTCCGGATTTCGCGGCGCGACAGAGTAACAAAAGGAAAAAGTTTATTTTATGACAATCGCTAAGAGACTTTGGCGAATAAAAAAAAAAAAAACACAGGACATTGAGGAGCTATAGACACAAACGCGGACTGGCTAGGATGCTGGGATTCTACAACAATACATGTCCTATAATTTGTTCGCCTCAATCGGTATGAATTCACCTCAAAATTAATATGAACTTTTAAAAAGAAAGTTATAATTCTATGATAATATATTATAACGTATCGATTACCAAGTAAGTAGATTATAAATAATTTGTTTAGGTACAACGATTCAATATGCCATCGTCATTGATCGTTTTGCATCACTTAATATAACACCGGCACTTGCTAGACGTGTTGTTATTTATGTTCTACGGTTACAAAATAATGTACAAATCGAAATTTGTCGGAATTTGTTCTATACCGACATTGCTTCAAAGTCGTTTTCGTTTACACTGAATTATCGTTGCGTACAGATATGAATCGAATTACCCTATAGGTATGTATATCATACATGCCCAACTTACAACAGTGTCACGGTACGAAGACACTATGTTGGCTTTGTTAAATATGTTTTATTATTATAATTTTCTCCGATTTTTATTGAAGTCTGCGCTGAATTTATGTACATCGCATGTCCTTTTTTACCAATTCACACCTAGCAACAGCCAACCAAATAACAATCAATAGATCGAAGACCAGAATAAGGAAATCGGATACCAAAAAGGACAATATTTTATCGTATTCAAACAATAACGAAAAATTAGAGATAACCAAATATTCTGCGTGTCAGTGGCATGCCCAGGAGTTTTCAACGGGACGAACTGTAACAAAAAACAAATGGAAAATCGTCTTCTCTACTCAACTCGGTTTTAAAAACTGATCCTAAACAAAGCCGAGTCCTAATCGATACATCAAGCTTTTCCTCATAATTTGGCAGAAATATATGGCATTTAAATCACTATTATAAATTACTATTACTATTAAACATATTAAATTACTGAATGTTTCTGTAAGCCAATGGGCAGGGGCGTATAACCCCTAACCTCCCCTTATGTGTTCGCCACTACTGAGTGGTGAATATAATATTAACGTTGTATTATACCCGTGCGGTTGACTACCTACTGTGTTATGAATTGATAATAAACGCATTGTACCGTTTTGTAATTAATATTAATGAATAAGTAAATAGTTATGCTTATGATATAGGTACTCGTTTGTCAGGTTTATCGAGTTATGATAACAAAAAATATAAAATCAACCCGCGTTCGTGCGAATTATCGTGTAGATCGTTTATTATACGACAGTACTCAACCGGTGGGAAAATTCCATCGACCCATATAAATACAAACATTATAAACCGAATCCAGAACAAATAAAAACCCGTCGGAATCGAGTGTATTATATTCGAAATACATATGCATAATTAGAGCGCGGATTTGTATGCATTTACATATTTATTCTGGTTGATCGTATGGCATGCTAAGTGAGCACAAAATGTGTTTTATGACATAACGATTTAAAAAATGTAACTTCTTTAGTGCATATTTTGACATTCACCAAATTTGTTTCATATTTTAAGGGCTTATTTTACAATTTTAAATGCATATTTCATATTTTAGTGCATATTTCGATGGTTTTTTTTTGTTTATTGTTTTTGACGTTTTTCAATTCTATACTATTGCAATATAACATAAAAATTATATTTTTTTATAGTTCCGATTAATATCAAAATAAATTAATAGGTATACTTGTAGGTATAAACGGTTTTCCCAAATGTGACCTTAGATCAATAATCAGTGAAATAAGTACACCAAGATAAGAAAATATCGATTACGACCATTGACCATTGACATTATTTCAGTTGCGTTAAAATATTTACCGTGCGTTTATGTGTGCTTTCTGTTGTAATTCGCGTTCTTATTACTGTAGTTTTTGTCAAAATGTCGAAAGATAAATCACCGTTATCGAGTATCGTATACATTAAAACTACCTACAAAATGATGAAAGTAAAGAAAAAAACGAGGAAAAGTATTTATTGTAGGGTTTCAAAGTTTTAAATGTATTGTTTTAATTAAATGTTCAAAAAATAAATTTTTTTGCTAATTTTGTTGTGCATATTTTTTATTTTTCATGCGAATTTTAACATTTTAGTGCATATATTTATGCATATTTAACATGTCTATTATTATTATTGACATTATTATTTACGGTGCTAAGTATACCGGTCCCAAACTCAGGATGTGAATATTTCGCTCTGTTTTGAACGTATAGGTATTATAATTATGTACAATAATCGTATACAGCGGAACTGTACATGGAATCCTTCATCAGATTTAAAAAAATAAATAAACGTGTAAGATTAGTCGTGATTTTCCCCTCTGATAGCTGCGGTAACCCAAAAATCTACAAAACTAAAACCGAAGATTAATCGACATTTTGTTATTGTTAGCTTTTTAATTTTTAAGAAAATCCATCGGAAGTTTAGAAAAATCGTTCAAATTATGTAAGTACCTACCATGGGATTAAAAATCCGCGTCTTTTAAGGTATAACTTGAAAAACGGACATACTCCGCACGATACGTAGGCCACTGTTGTAGACGAGAAGTT
This sequence comes from Cinara cedri, assembly GCA_902439185.1. Taxonomy (NCBI): domain Eukaryota; kingdom Metazoa; phylum Arthropoda; class Insecta; order Hemiptera; family Aphididae; genus Cinara; species Cinara cedri. Next base: position 209,610 of record CABPRJ010001437.1, read on the forward strand.
GGAAGGATAGAGGGAAAAATTAACGTAAATCTGTACGCAACGATTATCATTGCTAACGAAAAACGATTCTGAGTAAAGTTTGGTTGCACATGTTTTAAAAGACCGTACGATTTATAATTTTAAAATAATACATTTCGAAATATTTTCCTGTTTTTCCTACGTTTTCGCCCAGTTTTTCCCGTTTATTATAAAAACCCCCTTTGAAATAAAAAAAAAAAATGACTTCCTTAAGTACCACTCCCGTCAAATTTCCTTTTAGAAAAAGTGGTACACTTAAAAATCAGAGCAATATTTCTGGTAGAATAGTTCACAGAAAAAAAAAAACCATTGAAAAACACATAGCCTCCTCACTCCGCTCAGAATCTAAAGTGAGGAGCGTTTTTATTTAATGAATGATAGTGTTTTTCGAAAAGAAAAAAACGTCCATCCTATTTAAACCATAAATATAGCTTTTTCGCTACATTCAGAATACACTCAAACCCAAAACGAAAATTAATCGAAAGTTATTGTTTGTCGCGTTTTCGTATAGGAACAAATTTTGTCACCGGATAGGTAAACGTCAGTGGTAGTACATTTAAAATGTTGATTAAGGGGGAAATATTACATATGAAAATGATTGCGTCATATTGTATGAGACGTGTGCATAGAATACAAATTTAAATAATAAATCAATTTTGAATTCGTGAATTTGATAAGTCAATTGTAATTTAATTTAGGGTGTCCTAAAGCTATCACCGAAATCCAATATGCAGGTATTATTAATAATTATATTTACAAGTAGTTTTAATCGAACATCCTTTGTACAATAATTTATAGTACCTATACAATGTTTAAAAACGAGGTCGCGGTTGTTTAGTGTTTTTTTAATAACACCAATTATTTATTAATACCGATGTAAACCGGTAAAATATGTAAATAAATCGAAATCATAACATTTCTCGCGTCCGGAGGCTCGCGAGTAATTTTACAACGAATCGTAGTGGCCTGCAGGTAATGCAACGTACTGTTTTCGTATTATCCGGAATAGAATATTATTATTATACACGTCTTTGCGACATCAAACTTACCAATACGTACTAATACACCTCACTCCGTGTTTAAGGGATCGCGCATAGGCAATTTTCTCTACGTGTTTAGTAGTATGTAATGCGTTATCGACTCGCAACAGACATTAATGAAATCCACTTTCGAATACATTTACAAGTAGGTGCAATTTAGTTCCGTGTCGTTTTTGTCGCAAATATTTGTCGTGCAGTAACCGTGACAAAAACAAAAAAAACATTAACGGAGAAACAGTTTTTCGCGGGTAAAAACTACGTAGACTTGCTTAGGTAATAAAAGGTATTTAGAAATCGAATTTTAATCGTAAAAAACGAGACCTTTGCAACTGTTGGTTTTAGTTTTCCGATATCACTATAATACGAAAAGTGGTGAAATGTCGTAATTAAACCCCGCGGCGTTAGAAAAAACAAACCGCTCTACTTGACACTTGATTTGTTCAGCTTTTCACTCGAAAAGATTAAAATCTAATTTAGTTATAAAATATGAATGTGTTGAAAATAGAAATCAACCAATTATGAAAATTTACTTTTTTTTTTTTTTATACATATACATATTATAGCCAGTTGTTCCGCGTTGCCGTGTCAACTTTCTTTGTTCTTTTTACTTTTATTCCCGTTTTACTTTGCCCATATGGTTGTGTCAACATAGTTATATTGAACAAAGAAAAAAAAAATAATTTGCAATTAAGTTTTTAATAATTAGCATGTTTGATTTTCAGTAGGCACACGCGTTTTACCGTGGTAAAGTTTCGTCCACGAGCGATAAAATAAGCTAACAAAATAATGATACGAATTTACGTAAAATCGATAAAATGCAATTTAGGACTATTGCAGCGACTTTCGTAGACCGCGGAAATAATATTTAGGTTTTCTTAAAATTCCGGATGGAGTGGGAGGGGGGAGCTACAGATCACTCAGCTCCCCCTCATCCCCATAAATACGCCCCCGTATTAATATATTGCACGCGTATACAATCAAAATAATATTTGTATCGATAATTCTAAGCGCTCAAAGTTCCGTGCCGTATCGATTAAAAACACATTGATGTTTAATGTTACACAGTATTGTAATAGCCTGTTGTCAGAGAGTCGCGAGTACACATTCATGACAACCGCAGTAAATCATGACAGCGGGCGAAAAAGATATCCAAAGTATAGTACGCGAGTACGCGAAACCCATTGGTCGGCGGCGGGCGAGCGCGCTTTCGGTTTTTCGGCGGTCCGCCTAGTAAGCGGCGGCGGCGGCGGCGGCGGCCTACGACAATAGACTCGCGCAGAGCACGCCGTCGCGGCATTGTTGTCGCCACCGCAGCCAATAACAATCGTTCGTCACGGCCCATTGTGTCCGTCGCCAAGTCCCTTTTCGTGTATTCGTACTCCTTTATTATTACTTTTTTTTTTTTTCCAATGTTTATGTATACACGACCGAAAATGTACTCTATTACACTACACACGCCCGGATCTCATGGATTCCGAGCTGGATGAGGAACGGACATTTTTCGTTTAATTTAAAGAGGTATTTTTTTTTAATATTCCAAACGGTTTTGATATAGTATTTGGGAAAATCGGTAAAAAATTTAAAAACTTAGGACAAACGGTGACAGTTTACGGAAATAAACGTTTCATTATTTTCAATTTCTGATTTTTATTTTTTTGCTGTAATTCGATTAAAGGTATTCATAGGGAATTGACATTTTTCCAAAATAATTATATTTTGCTATTCTATATGTGGTCAAGTTTTCATACTGTCCTAGTAATTTTTTAGCTGTCTGTAGGCATTTTTGTATTTTTTTTTTTTTTTAGCCTTTATTTGGTAGGTATTATATGGATAGCATTGTTTGATCAAACAGAAATGCTTGAAAATTAACACGTCGGTCATTATAAGTTGTTCTTAGAGGACGAAAAAAAAATAGGGTTAAATTTAATGTACCTAGTCATTTTTTTTTATAAATGTTTGAAGATAAATTTATACGAAAATCGTAAAAGTTATACAGCATTCAAAACATGTATTAAACTTCGCTCAAAATCGTATTTCATTATCAATGTTTTATCGTTGCATTTTTGCATACAGATATAAATTAAATAAGTTTATGATGTATCTTACCGTCTTAACGTTTCACCTACAACAGTGGTACAACCATCCCCAGCTAGTAGGTATCAGCATTCTATTTTTAATATGTTTAGTGCATATTATTACATTATATTTCAGTATACTTTTACAATTCGATTCCTGATAAATTAGATTTTACATAGCAATAACATTAAAATACAGAAAAATGCAGCGTCCCCCCCCTGCATTTTCGAAGATGGACGCTCTTGTGTTGCTCAGCCATAAATAAATAATAAATAATAAATAAATTTGTATACAATTAAATACAATAATTAAAAGTTTAACTCACCTAAGTAGTAGGTAGCTAATAGTCAAGTCCAGACGATTTAATAGTCGACTAACGTCTAACGAAGTAGCAAATAATAATCACATAACACAAAGTACTCGTAATAAAAATCGTTAGGGTCGCTTTTCGCACGTTTTAGTAGAATTTAAAACGGCCGTTACTTAGAAACTATTTATCGGATATGAATGTGTGACACAAAACAATTTTTCGTATAATATTTCTGTAAATAAAGTTATTATTTTTTTTTTTGTGTTTAGGGAATGAAAACAAAAATTTAATTTTACTCTAAATAGATGTCCCCCTCGAAGACAACCGATTGAAAAAAATAAAAACGAAAACAATTTTATGTAACAGCGCTAGAAAAATCCGTCGAATACGGTGAGACACACTGTTTATAAACTATTCACTTTAAGAACGGTACTCGGTGGTTAGTGGCCATACCAAGTTTTCATACCATATCCCATTCGAAAAACATAAATACCGAGTACCGTTCTTAAAGTGAATAGATTGTAGTGTAGGTATTTAATACAGCACTGTTATGTCACTAGGCAACTATCACTACCTCAAAGAGGGCATTTCACTTTATCGCAAATATATTCAAGCCACCATTAACTTAAACTTAAGACACCAATAACTGTTTTTTGTACTTTTGCCGTTTTCGGTACAAACGATGACATTTTTGGTACAAACCGGTATAAACGTAGTACAAACAATCGGAAACAATAAGAATGTGTAGCTAATAAAAAAAAACTCGATTAATGAAAATTTGGCACATTATTATATTGGCTCATAGGTATTCAGGAAAAATGTATTAAAAATTAGAATAATACTCACTGCTTTGAGCGTTTGCAGTCTTTTTAGATTTTGATGTCATGCATTTGAACTATAGTTCAACTGTCTTTTATTGGACATTTTAGATTCTGAGTGGAGCGAATATAACTGAACTATATTTAAAAAAAAATAAAATAATAACAAAATTATTATCGAAAATTGTCCAGTTCTTTCTACACGTGTTTGCGTTTTGCTCAATTCTTAAAAAAAATTACAAAGAAAATTATAAGACGACTTTTTTGGTCCCCAAATAGATTAAAAATTCAACAAAAAGATCGCTTTTTTCTGTTAGAGCATTATTTTTTTTATAGAAAACAAGAGCTATACAAATTTAAAACAAAGGAATCCAAGCGCCGTAAATTTATTAGTTTTCATTTTTCGTCATTTCCCGGGTTTTTCTAATTAATAATAAGTCATGCTTAATAAATATATAAAAAAAAACTTAAGGTTTTCTGATTAAAAATTAAGTAACACGTCTTAAAAAAAATCCAAACTAACATACTTACTCGTTTCGTTTTAAATTAGATTAACGTGTAGTAATAAAATCGTTATAAATGCAGTTTTATATAGGAACTCTATACTTGTCTGGGTATTTAATCGGGCTTGTGATGGGTAAAATGTATGATAAGCTTTAAATTATCTATAACATACTTTAATATTTAGGCTGGATCGTACAAACGATCTGTACAAATATTTTATAGATGCCTGTAAATTATAATAGGCCTGTAACATATAATAGTGTAACACACAAATTTGTGATGAATCTGTAAATTAAAATATAATAATAACAATGATTACCGGATAAACTAAATCATTTATATTTGATAATCCTGAACCATAATTATATCACTCATGTAGATAAGTATGATAAGTAATAAAACTGTGGAATCTCTGTGCCAGAAAAAAATGCATTATATTATTTTATTATTAGCCATTACGTTAGTATCTGAACCGTTGTTTTAAATGTATACCATTAAACTCAATTAGTGGATTCGATCTATCCCAAATATAACTTGAGCCTTGGTAGTGTGGTCATCATATCAGTAATAAATTAATCTTTACTTGATGATGATGAGGATAACAAACCCATGATTTAAATTAAGTTACATTTAAAATTTAGCAATAGAATTATAAATTTAAAAAAAAAAAAACTATCAGAAATTTCAGCAATAATAACATTGATAAAATGCAAATACTAATCTGTAAATCGTTCTGCAAAGAGTTACAATTATTTGGTTCTGTAAATAAATTATGAGTACTATATGTGTGGCGGCACGGCGCGTAGCGTTTTATTGGTGCTAACTCTTCCCCTACCTAAACTTAAAGGAAAATATCTCGTCAACGGGTTAATGGAAATCAAAAATTTTGACACACAAATGTATTCAAACTAATACTCCGTCTATTTATGGAATTTTTATTATAGGTTCTCATTTGAAAAACCAAAGTTGATATCAGAACAAGAGTACTCTTTAAATGTTGTGAAAAATCTAACTATTCGAAAATATTAAATTTAACTACACTAAAAAATTCTAAAAATCAGTATTTGAATGTATGCAAAATATAACAAAAAAAATTAGAGTGAATGATCCTGCATATTTAATTTAAAAAACAAGTAACATTTTTAAGTTTAATGTATATAACAAATTATTATCAAGTAAAAAAAAAATTTTTTTGTACTTAAATAATTAGTATTTAGCACATAATAAAAATAAAAAAATTACATTATTATCATATAAGTTATCGACCTACAACTTCAACCGAGACATTTTTAATGGCATTATTTTTTTGGAATAGAAAAAACTAAGTTTTTATTTTTATTGCGCCAAAATAAACATATATCGGTGGGCATATTTAAAGAAAAATATAAATACTCAAAATATAATTAAGGATAAAATAATAATCAGCAAAATGTAATATTATCTAGATTTTTATTTTTTTTTTTATGTGTGCAATTTTTTGATTAGAAGACTTGCTCGGATTTCTACGTGTAGCTTTTTTTCTGAAAGCAAATTGGCGTAGGGAGGTAGTTTAAAGAGGTCATTTTTCGATTTTCTCAGGAGTTTTCTCATTAAATTTTAAAAGCCGAAAAAACCGGGAAAATGTATAAGAAATCTAAGTATTAGTTAAAATATATTACGGCCTTCTTTTTTTTTGTGAACAAGTTTTCTATCAGCAATTTTGCTCCAAACTTACAACAAAACAGTAGAGCAACAAAATGATAAAGCGTGTTTTACCTCCTATGGATTACAGCTATACAAATACTAGATAAAATAATCGAAAACTATTATATACAAAGTGTTCTGCAATGTAATATGAATGTTATATATCATTATATTATTTATTTTTTGGTTTTTTTTCCAATCGGGTTTTGGGTCAGTGGGACACAAAAGTAGTGAAAAATATTTTATTTTTTATTCCTTAATCACTGAAAAAATTATTAGTAATTTTTCACTTTTTAAAATTTTCAAACTAACCACATTGTAAAAAATACTATTCTAAACATTTTATTGTACAATACATTCATATCCGATCAATAGTTTCTGAGTAATATCCGTTTAAATTTCTTAAAAATTGACGTAAAAACAATTAATTTTCAATAGATTAACACGTTACGCAATAATAATCACAATCAAAATATTATCATTTCAATGAGGTATGTTTTTCAATTTCGATAATTATTAATTTAAATTTAAGAAAAAACCTATTCGACCACTAAATATTTCGACCATATTAATAAAATAATCGACTATTTGTTTATTGATCAAAATAAAATTTCGATTACATGACGTTTCGATCACTAAACCGTCGACTATACATAATTTTAGACCAAATGACCCGCACCCAATATATTAATATAACATCTTTTTACACGGCTACAAACTTTGATTTAACTTAACATTGTTAAATTAAGGGGATATAAATAATAAGGGAATAAGGGAGTCAAAAAATAACAATATAATTAATAATTCTAGCTTGACAAAAACTAGATAAAAATTAAATTCCCTCTTGAACATTTTTTTTGGCTACGATACTTTTCAAAGAATTCGATTTTTATTCGAGTGTTGGCAAACATTTATAGATGAAAAGTACATGTATTGCGTTATTAGTTCCGTGAAACGAAAAGTCGTTTTTTAAATTAGTTTCTCGAGTTCCTCCTGTAATACTAGTGTTGTTAACTTTATATTCTGAGGGCAGCGTACTCTTAATCACCTAACGCCTAATCTACTGAGCTACCTATCATATGCTAAAGTTGTATCGTTTTAACCATTTTAGGGGTACATCAGTAACGTTTTAACTGACAGTTTATAAAAAAGTATTTATGTAAAATAATTATTTTTTTACCAGTAATTATTTTAGGAGAGTGATATTAATTATCAATCCTGTAACAGGGGAAGGGGGTAATGCCTGAGAAAAAAAGATTTTTATAACTAGAAAAAGGACACCAATCATTTTTTGCTGAAAAAAAAATGATCGTATTCCCTCAAAATATGTTTCTGATACCCTAAACCAAAAGATATTACCATTCCTAATGTAAAATTTAAGTTCCTACAAAACAATCGACATTATTCTATTTTCACATAGATATATCACAAATATACTTTCCTTGTTTACGTTGCGGTTTTTTATAAAACACGTATTGATTATAGTTAGTTGTGTAAATATTCGGAGTCTCAACATATTATTTGGAAAATCATCTCAAAACACGCATTTCACAATAAAACATTTATGTTATATTTGTAATTGGATCAGTTCGATAACTCTCGTCATCACGTTTGTATGTGCGTGCAACCGGTTACCTACGTGCGTGCCGCGTTATCACCAAATATCAAATGTGGCGAATTGACGTTCTCGATTGCGCTCATGTCGAATAACAAACTTTATTTGACGTCCACATCTAAATCGCTCAAACAGAATGACAAAAATCCAAAACTTTCAGTTCTCCAAATCGCTACGCCGTCCTTTCGATGGATGTAGACGATGCAGTTATTGCATATTTTAATGTATGGTATTTATTTCGCTTAACAGTAAGGCAGTTGGCCGTGAACAAAAACTTCGAGATCCACATTCAGTTATTCCACTCCAAGGTCCTCGTTATATCAATAACATTACTAACTTTTCTTCATTTCAAAAGACATTACTAAGTCTCACAGGTATTAATAGTTTCTCCCATAAAGCCGCACAATCGTTCCTAATTGTTTATCCGAATGATCAACACAATTTTAGTTTATTTATCGAACTTCTTAACAACACAGACTTGGAGTTTCATAAATACTGTGCACACCATGCAACTCTTTTTGGGTCGTTATCAGGAATTTGCACTATTCCACACCCAGAGTCGAAATCACTAATACACTGAGTGATTTAAGTCACTTAGTCAGACGTATTGAAAATATTAAAAAAGAAACAAATTGCCTCTATCATTATTTTTGGTGGAACTCAACAAAAATCGAAATAACGCAGACATATTCAAAATTTCTTCACTTCCTCACATTATGGTTCTAATAGAAAAATCATATAAAAAAAATCGGCCACCTCAGTGTCATACTCAGTGCCTTACTTGGTCATACCAATAAGTATTGCTCTCACTACCCTCACTGTGTTAAGTGTGGGGAAAATCATTCGTCCGTGGATCGCACCAAAGGTCGCATACTCCCAGAGTAATTCATCACCAACTGACAATCGAACAACCGGAGCATTTAAAAAAAATAATCGATGATTTTAAATCTATTATCACACCAATATTAGTTTTACAGTTGAAAGTCTTAGAAAATGTATGTTTAATTCAAACTATAGCTATTCCTTGTATTCCATGCATTATATTTCTTTTCTTTACCTAACTTTATTATCTAATTTTTTCCGTTTAATACCTTTTATTGTTATAACTATTGATTTTTATTTTTTATCACGCTCTATATCTTTTAAACCCGTAACTGAATCTATAATCATTTAAATTATCATTATAAATATTTGTAAGTTAAATATCTGTATGTAATTTTTAAATTGTACACCGAAATAATTGTTGAGCTATTATGGTATAACAAAAAGTTAGTAAAAAAAAATTATACAAAGATATAAATATTTGGATATCATATTTTCAAAATAATTAGACAAAGCTTTCAGAAACCTTGAATTTTATGCATGCGTCAACTTAACATACATAAATGTAAAACATTTTACAGTTAGTTTCGTGAAACGGTGACCATTATTAATAGACTATTACCTATTGTATTTATCCAATCTATCCAATAAAACAAATATAGAAAAACGTTTTCAAAGGTGTAATGCTGTGATATAGGTAGTAGGTAGGTATCTAATTGTTGACGTAGTCCGTAGTGCAGTTTGACGGGTAAATTTTATGTCACATAATGTAATTTTTAATTTTTTGTATATTTAAAATAATATTCAGCAAATTAAAATTAAACATATTAATCCCATGTTCAACCAAGAGCGTCCCTGAGAGAGGGGGCGATTGTCCCTCCTATAATCCGTGTGATGTTCTTTCTTGTTATACAAAATATTCATAATTCTTAAGTATAAGTAAGTATAAATGCAACTGGTTCCAAATGCCATAAAGATGATTCCGGATCTTGGAAATACTTTGAAACAAAAATGAAACACTTCTCATTTATGAATTTTAAAAAATATTATTTCAATAGTGTTATAGAATTATGAAAAGCTATTAATATAGGACAATTAATTTGCAAAAATATAATAAAATAATATATTTTTAGAATCAAAATTTGAAATGATTAATTTAATTTAAATTTTAGATTCTGAGTGTAGCGAAGAATGTACCTATTGTATTTACTGTGATAAAAATTTCTGCCAGAAATATTGCTTCAATATATAAATGTAGCACCTTTTTTGTATGCAAATATTGTCATATTGACTAGATGATAAGGTCATTGTTTAATTTTCTAAGCAGTTTACATGAGAAAGACGGGAAAATATACGAAAATAATGTTTTTATTATAGAAATGTGCGAAATATATTCATATTTTTTTTTTATCAATCATTAATATTAAATTTTATTATTTCGCGTCCCTTTCCCCCATAGTCAAGGTCTGGAGACGTCCCTGTGTTCAACAGAATAGCTTTTTTTATACTACTGCCCAGCATACACGAATTCTACCTACTAAATATGTTTTCAATCTTACTAATTTTACTAATGATTTATAACGTTAGTAGGTATGGTGTAGATGGGATGAGTATAGTTATTTGAAAATGATAAAGACAAATAATGATAGGATTTAATAATAACCGTCCAAAAGCGAAAATTTTACATCTATATTTAAATTAGTAATATTTTAATACTAAATATTACTATAATATTTGAATGTAAAATTACTTTATCTGTGACCTCAAACGAATCAGAGATACAAATAAATATTATAAATGATATCAAAATCTTATGCCGTCGAGTTACGTTATCGAAAACGGTTCGTATCATTTTTCAATAACTGTATCACGCTGGAGTAGACCATCTATAACCAATTGTCTAACTATATCTATAACTTATGACTGTAGTATAAATCTATAAAGAATAAGACTCTCTTATCAATTCCCCCTCCACTACTATAATAATCTGTAACATTATATTAATATTGGACTTAATGTAATAGTAGAATGAATCAAAATAAAGTTAAAGGCGGCATTAAAATAAAACGACACGTCATTGAAGACGGAACTGCGAAAAGGATTTGTTAACGAAAATTTGGCTACACTGCCCTAATAAGTAACAAGTGGTTGTGAAGTACTGTTGCTATGATTGAAATATATAAGGTGATTGCAGAAAACACATTTGATATCAAAAAAAAAAAAAAATGTAATTATTAATTTCTATCATAACATGATATTCAACTCAACATAACCTAACCTGGGTATTATAAATAATTAAACAATATGACAAAATAATGAAGATCATAACATTTTGTATATTATATCGTTTTTTAATTGACATTGAGTAAATTTTAATTTAATCTATTATCAACATTTATAATAAACAAATTGCCGCAAATTCTGATCTCGTATTAGTAAATACAAGCATGACAACTTAACCTCAAATTTTTAATCATGCTAACATTGAACTTAAATTTAATTTAGTTATATACGTCAACTGAACTAAAATGTATTTAATTCAATACGGTGATTTTATCATTGCTTTAAGAAACTTATAATATAATTTATTTAAATATTTTAATAATAAATTACTAACTATATAGTAGTGCATTTATTTATGTTGTGTATTGCCAGAGTATTTAACTGAATATATGAATCCAAACCAAAAAAGGAATCAAAGTAAGTTGTCTTGGTATACAACATTTAAAGGTAATTTAGGTAGCTATTTTATATACTGTATTTCCATAATCCTAGTAAGAAAATATCCATAATATCATGAATTTTAAAAATAAGGTTAAATAATTGAAACCAGCTCCTAGCCAAACTTCTTTCAATAATTTTAAGAGATATGAACATTTTTTTTTAACAAATAACAAATTGTCTACACATATTGTTAAATTATATTTAATAATTACCTACCTATGAAATATGGATTTCAAAACAAAATACAGGCATATACGCAAGATGGGAGGGCTGCTGTACTGTGGTAGGTAAGAAGTTGGCAGGTAATATTTATAGGGGAAATATAATGTACATCTGTAGGTAATTGTAAATCTTGCCAACTAAAAACGATGGTAATTTAACAAAAAAACTACCCTTTAAAATACATACCAACTATCAAAATCAAAAATATCTCAAGAAAATGTGTATTAATTTTACATTGGAGGAAGATTTCTGGTAGAAAAATTGTTTACAAAAAAGACAAAAAAACAATTATAAAAATTAATTTGATACATTTCGCTGAAAATTTTATAATTATTTGTACCTTTTAAGATTAGTATTATTATTATTATAATAGTAGCATTATGCGAGAAGCCAATAAAATGTGTTAAATTATAGTTTTTATATTTATGTATAAAAAGTATTATTTTTTTCAGGCCCAAATCCATTTCCCCAAACAACTGCAGTCCTAATGTCAAATTATGTACATATTCAGAATTTTCAGATGACCTCTCAACAAAACTACTATATAAATTATCATGGTACGAAAATTATTTATATTAAAAAAATATAAAATATTCCAAAAGATTAATACCAATTAAAATATAAAAAATATTTAGGACAATTTCAAATGGCACCCACCTCACATTTACTTCTTCAAAGAGAACAGATTGTAAGTATATTTATAAAAACTACATTAAAAATCTTGTAACTTATAAACATTTATAATTATTATGGTATTAAAGATAGAATAATAATTAAGCATAGGATATATACATTATGCACGTAATACAAGAACTGAAATGTAATATTCAGATTAATTTAAATTATAATACCTAAACAACTGTATTTTTATAATTATTTCCAATTCATAGTTCATTTAAGAGCAAGTAATGTAAGGTAAGGACATAATATATGTAAATTTAATAAGGTTAGAATATAGAAAATTGTAATCTGTTTCACATTAGTCTTTTGTAGTCTTAGTGGTTTTTAAAATTCACTGCTTGTGTCATTATGATTATAGTTTAAAATTCAAACAATAATTGAACATTTACACTGTTGTAAAATCATTTTAAAAATTGTTTCAACTAATACCTAGTTTAATACCTATCTATTTTATCTTAGTATATGTATAATGCTAAAAAAAATTATAATATGTGTAGTAATAAAGTAATATGTACAGGATAAAATAAAACATATCAATAACTTGTAGACCCATTTTCTCATATTTTATGTTATATTTTGTTAGAAATCATTTTGTATTATTTGACAAGTAATTTTATTACTTGTATATACTTAGTAGTAACTATTTACAAAACTAGGGTTGAAAGGATTTTTAAAACCTGCATTAGAATATACAAATTTCAGTGATAAGTATGCCCATGATCAATATAAAAGTGTATCTAAAGGATTAAAACCAAACTAAATAGATATGAACTAACTAATATTATAGATTTATATTTGCATTATGAAATTTGATTATTATTTTCAAAATAAAATATTAAATTATTATTGTGTTTCAAAAAAAATAAAATATCATTTAGATGAAAACCATAAAAATAATAATATTGCAGTCTAATCTTTTACATAATTGTTGTTATATATTTAACATAACATTGATTTGCATTTTTGGTTTTTGTGCTCAGTTACTCCAACAATATCGTTTAATACCTTACGTACAACAAGAAGGATTTTCCCCATATTATCAGGTAAATTGAAAAATATTACTTTTATATTAAAAATACGATATTCATTATTATAATATCTTTATTTTTATTGTGTGTAATTGAATTTAAAACGTTTATCACTTATTTGAAAAGTTCTCATATTGCCTTAGTTTAATATTATCTTTTATTGTGTACTTTGTTAGTGTTTAATACTTATTATACATGCATTTTATTATAGAATTCACAAGCTGCATTACACTATCCTAATGTAATACAAACAAACTCTAGCATTCACTTAAGTATATTAATCATAATTATAAACAATAACAACAAAAATAATTTATCTGTACAATTTGTTAATCAATTTTTCAGCCACCACAATGCAACAACCTGAAATGCAAATGAAGTATCCCAATCATACAAGTATGTTAAAATTGTATTATGCTAATTATTATATTTAAAATATAATTAAAGCAATGATTTTATTATATTATTATAATTTATAAAATATATTTTTCAACCTCGCAGCCACCAATTGGGAACAACCTGGAATGCACATGCACTTTCCAAATCAAACAAGTATGTTTAAATTGCATTATGCTGAATTTTATACTTAAAATAAAAATATAGAAATGTTTTTCATTATATGACTATGATTCTTAAAACTTATTTTTCTTTCTTCCCAGCCACCAATTTGGAACAACCTGGAATGCAAATGAACTTTCCCAATCAAACAAGTATGTTAAAATTGCATTATGCTGAATTTTATATTTAAAATAAAAATATAGAAATGTTTTTTATTATATGACTATGATTTATAAAATATATTTTTAACTTCCCAGCCACCAATTTGGAACAACCTGGAATGCAAATAAACTTTCCCAATCAAACAGGTATTTTTAAATTACATTATGCTGAATTGTATATTTAAAATAAAAATATAGAAATGTTTTTCACTATATGACTTTGATTTTTAAAACTTATTTTTCTTTCTTCTCAGCCACCAATTTGGAACAACCTGGAATGCAAATGAACTTTCTTGATCAAACAGGTATGTTTATATTGTATTTTGTTAGTATACATTTAATATAATTTATTTATAAAATTTCTTTTTGAATTTTCAGCTACCATTATGCAAAAACGTAGAATGCAAAGGAACTTTGTCGATCAACCAAGTATGTTCACTTAAATTGTACTAAATATTTTTTTTAAAAAAACCTTTGTACACATAAATTACTAATAGGGAAAATGAAATTACTATGCATTTTCCATATGTTTAACATGTACATTTTTTTAATATTACATAACTAGTTCCTTTATTAATCTAAAATAAATATGAAAATCAGATGACCAACACTAACCATGTGATTGCTCTATCACAGAGCAATAGGCGACTGAGCAAACTTGTAGAACTATTATGACTCTCTTAATTTGTTGATAACATTTAAAATTATACAGTACAGAACTATTAATTTTATTTTTAATTTGTATCAAATTCAATTATAAAGAATTTAAGAAAAGTAAATAAAGTTGTTAAATAATTGTTTTTTTATCAGATATTTATTATTCAGTGCCTGTACTCATTGTGCCTCAAGGACCTTCAAACTTATCTGTATCTCCCATTAATCAAAACTTCAATGGAATACCTGAAGACCTTGCTGCACAGAATTCACGTAGTGAAATTGTATGGAATCCCTCTTTACAAGAAACTCAAAAAAAACCCTCACAAAATACAAAATTACAATTTAAATCTAGGAGTACTGGTAATAATAAAAATTCCCATGGTCTACCTAGAAATCTTGCTGCACAGAATTCACGTAATGAAATTTTATGTAATGCCTCTTTACAAGAACCTCAAAAAAAACCCACACAAAATACAAAATCACAATTTAAATCTAGGAGTACTGGTTATAATAAAAACTACCATGGTCTACATAGAAATCTTGTTGTACAGTCTCAACCTAATGAAATTTTATGTAATGCCTCTTTACAAGAACCTCAAAAAAAACCCACACAAAATAAAAAACCTCAACTTGAATCTAGGATTACTAGTAACCTTCAAAACTCCAATGTTCTACATGAAAATCTTGTTGTACTATCTCAGTTTACTCCTATTTCATACAATAAATTTTTACATGGACATCAACAACAACCCACAGATAATATACAGCCACAACTTGAGTCTAGAACTAAAGTAACTGAACTTGTCAATAGCAGTATTGATTTAAATATTGGATTTGACCAAATTGATGCAATTCACATACCCTCAGGCACCAGAAGTAAGATCATTTTCTCTTTTACTAGAACTTTTTGATACATAAAACTAATACCATTGCAAATTTAACAAAATAATTTTGTATATTAAAAAAATGTATTTTCTAAATTTTTACATTTAAAATATATGTAATACTAGATACATATTTAATCAATTTTTAAAGTAAATTAATTTCCTCTTTCAAATAAAATTATGTTCTTATCACAACTCTTGCATCAATTTAGAAAACTAATTCATTAAAGTTAAGCAAAAAGTTGTTTTAAAATATTTGGATAAAAAGAAAAATTTACTTAACTAGAAGGTTGTTATTTTTTTAAATTTACATATTGTGTTTAAATGAATAAAGTATTATTTGTTTACTTATACAAGACAATAGAGTGCTGCATAGGCAACCAAAAATAATACATATTTAAAACATTTTTAGTGCAATTTGAAAATGAACCAGATTACCAAAAAAGGCTAGATACGTTGAAGAATTGTTGTGTTATTATGAAATCATTCAACCAACAACAAAATGATTTATTTGGAACAAATACTACAGAGGTACATGTAATTCCTAGTTTAAAATTATATTAAAATTTAATTTCCATTGTATTTTAGGGAATGGTTTGTAATTTACAAATACCCATGCAGAATACTAGTGCAACTGAATGTATGTCATCAAGTTTTAAACCTAAGAATAATAATATTCAGCATGAGATTATGCATCTATTGGTAAATATTATATGTTTTTTATTTTTAAAATATGGTAAAATTTCTTTGATACATACAAAAGTGAATGTTTTTTTATCTATGAATTTAGCAACAAGATGCCTAACACAATAATTTAAATGGTAAAACTACACATATGTTTAACTCATTTAAAGAAGAAATACATTTAAATAGGACTGGAAATACTTGGATTCCAATATTTTAAAAATAAACTACAAAATCAAACATAAGCTTAAAGATAAAGAAGAAATGAAAAATGAAGTCGAAATTTTAATTAATGAATAATTCATATTATGAAATCATTGTATTTATTGATAACTAGAAATCATTGATTGTCATTGGCTTATTAAATTCTATATTTATATTTAGGATCAAAATTTGATGTTAAATTATTTATATAAAAACATTCTACATTCTATTTTTAATCTAATTATTTAACCACTAAGTACAACTTATAATGAACTTTCTGTTAAATTTTCAATCATTTTTGTTCTAATAATTATATGCATAAAGTACCTATGGAATAAAAAATGTGTAAAAAACCTCTAAATACAAGACAACAAAAACAAATTTAAAATAATACATTTTGTAAATTTTCTGTATAATGTGTTTTTATATTGTCTGGTTTTCCCAAATTCTTATGAAAATAACTTGGAAATTCCAAAAATGACTCCTGTAATGTACTACCCAGATAAAAATTTCTTTTTAATTTCTAAAGAAAAGTTGTTTTCAGATAAAATAAAAAATAACAAAAAACTGTATTATCAAAATAATTCAATCTTCTTTTCACTCAGAATATAAAATTACAGCTTCATGTAACGTCATTAATCTCGTTTACAGGGGTTTGCCTAAAAACATCACTTGTAATAAATTTAAGCAAAGAAAATTTTTTTCAAACCAATTAGTTTGAATTTATTTTTATTTAATAAATTTATTTTTTAAAAAAAAACATACTTCAACTACTTTATAATGTAAATTAATATATTTTATGAAAGCGTTCTATTAGAAATTACCAGTTACATAAAACATTTTAAACATTTTAAGAAGAAGAGACATATTTTATGATTTATGTATTTTCCAAATATAATACTTATAAATTAAATCATAGATTAACTTATAAATTAAATCATTAAATCATATTGGTGATATAAAACATAGCACTTTAATCAAACTACACGTAAAGCTGCAGTCTCTTATCAATTTTCTAATTTATATTTTTCAATTTAATTTCAACAATAAATTAACAAAACTAAATACCAATATATAAATAATAATTTATTTATTTTTTATATTTTAGTATAGTTTTTTGTAATAATTACATTAAATGTTGAAAAATACCACTTGTTGATAACAAATGACAAAACACATGATGGTATTTCTAATTTCTATCATAACATAACATGATATTCAACTCAACCTAACCTAACCTGGGTATTATGAATAATTTAAATAATATGATAAAATAATTACCATCATACTATTATTATATTATTTTGTAATACAGACATTAAGTATATTTTAGTTTATTCTATTTTCAACAGTTCAAATAAACAAATATTGTCACTAATTTTTATTTCATATTAGCTAATATTAGTATGGTTACTCACGTTGCCATTTTATTTTTCGTGTATCAAAAATAAGAACCGGAAATAAATATGTATGGAAAACAGCAAATATTTAGGGCGCCCAACAGCGTTATCGATTTTATTGTTTTTAATTTTACGCACTATGTTTTCTATCAGAAATATTGCTTCAATTAAAAAAACTTTTTTGTTGCATTTTTATTTAGTTGGTGAGTAAGAAAGTTGGTTTTTGATTTTCTGAGTAGTTTTCTTTACAAAGTTTATCCGTTGTGCAACTTGAGTTGCCTATACCATAGAAATTATAGGAGTCAGTACTCTTATATTTAACGCTTGATGGCGCAAGTGTACTTTTTAAGTTATATCTGAATAATTTTACTATTCTGTTTGTAACAGCTAAACTAAAAAATAACAGTATTCAATTGTTTATCATTTATCGGTAGTGTTATTAATTATGGCTTATCATTGTTTGGTAAATAATTCAAATTGTATTTTCGTTATCAAAAGAAATATCTATTTTGTATATTTTATCACGATATTAGATACCTGCCTATTCGTGTTTTTCAATTTACAAGAGATTCGAACAAACAAGTGTATTATTTGCTTACAAAATCAACTTCGAGATAAAGTTTACTTATAATTTACGGCTAATTAAATTAAAACCTATCAATTTACGATTGAAAATTATATTTTTGTAGAAAATACATGTCGTCTTTTTTACACACTTGTTAATTTAAATTTATTCCAAAAATAACTAACCTTTGAAATAATTTGTCCATTCATATCCGTCGTAAATCTATTGCATAAAATATAATTTTCTTGAAAATGTTCCTCGCAAATTAATAGATTAAGTCTTACTTCAAAATCGTTATTAGATTTAGATTTCCTAAATTAGTCTAATCTAATAGAGTTATTCGACACAGTAAAAAAAACGAATTTTTTAATGAATTATAACCAAATTTGCACCTTGTCGCAATACAGTGTTGACCCAGCATAACTTTTGATAAATACATTAACAAATTATAAAAATTATAAAAATTATAAAAATATCTATTAAATACAAATAGTTAGCGAATAACAAATGTAACACCTTATTTCTTTTCTATGCGCAATACGTTTTATTTTAACCTAATTGAATAAAAATTACATACCTATTTCAAGGTAATTAAAATAAGGCTATACTAGAAGCCCTATTAAAGCCCTTTTTAAAAAGCCCTAGTTATAATTACGGTTGCCACTTTTGAAAGATGGTAGACTCAGAGAGGTGTAAACCCATAGTCCAGTAGCGGGTTATTCCACCTGGAGGTCGGGAAGTGCTGTGCGAGTATCTTCACACTTCTAGTCCACCGGATAACCCAATCTATTTTCTTCCGTACGATATACTGTTACGGGCAAAGCAATACAGGAATAATGGTAAAAATAATAAAAAAAAAAATTGCACGGGAAACGTGGAGTACAGGACAGCTTATTTTTAGTACAGAAAATTGTCTAAAACTAGTTTTATTATTTTTTTTTTTTTTAAAGAATGTTCCTATGTATTCATAGATATTTAAATTAAATATCTATTTAATATAAATATAAATGACAATTTTATGTTGTATTGGCCATTACGCATTAGTCACTTCTTTTGTGAACAAAAACTATAAAAATAATTTTGTATATAATTTAGATTTATTTTTTCTTCCCTTCATTATTTGCTCTTATCTTATTGTACCCCTTTGATAATGTACGACACCTTCACTCCCCCCCCGAGATAAAAGGTCTGAAAAAAACATTGTCTTTATCGTAGTATTGGTTTTATAATCAGTTGAGTTCATATATTATAATTGATATAAACAATATATTAATCTTTAGATGATAAACACTGAATAGAGCCATGATTTAAATTCTTGAAGTATAGCACCTGGACCTCGATGTCATGATTGCGCATGAGCAAAACATAAAGAATTTGTCGTAATAGGTATAATAGGTAATAGTTTTACCACGTTTAGAAAATGCAAGTAAAAAGTTTTCTGTCCAAATTTCAAGTCACAATTTATAACTGAATCGAAAAAAAAAAGAAATTAAAAATAATACATTTCGTAAATGTACCCGTTTTTTCTTCATTTTTTTTCGGTTTTTCCCAGTTATTACGAAAACCGCTTGGAAAATTAATAAATGATCCATTCAGATGGATCACTCAGATAAAATTTCTTTTCAGAAAAGGTGCTACACTTGATAATTGGAACAAAATTTGTGGTAGAGAAGGGGTCCACAAAAGAAAAAACATCATTGTAAAACCAATCCATTCTCGCTCCGCTCATAATCTAAGTGTTAAAGGCTATATTAAATTTGGTCTTAGGTCTTAGCTTGAGATCATACATCTGATAATTATTATAGGTCTATGGTTCAGATATCAACGATAAGAAGATTTCCAGTATCAGTCCTGAAAAGGGCTAGTTGATTCTAAACATAAATGGAACGAAATTATTATTCATAATAAAACATTTGTATTAGAATTATATTTGGATATAGTTACATGTTTGGAGAACAAATATATTCAAAAAATAGAATGGAAAATCAACAGTAGGCCTCCCCTTATCGAATCTCCTTCCACTACCATAATAACCTATAATATTATATTAACTATGGACTTAATGAAATAACACGGTCAATCAGAGAAAAGTTAACGAGGGCGATAGTGACACAACAAACACGCCATTAAGGACAGAACCATGATTGAAATAAATGTAAATATCGTTGTACATTTAAATTAAGGACGGAATCACGAAAAGTATTTGTTAACGAAAATTTGGCTACACTGCCCTAACAAGTAACAAGAGAATATACAACACTGTTGCTAACAGTAATAAAGGCCATTTAGTTCAGCAAAGGTGATTTTATCATTGATTTTAGAAACCTATTGAATTAAAAGCAACAACGTCATTTATTTAAATAATTTTCTGTAAATTATTAACTATATAATTGTATACTTATTTGAATATCATATTGTCTGTGTGTTTAATCGAAAATATACATCAAAACATATATAGTATGAATTCGAGTAAGTTGTCTTAGTTTATAACTTTAATGTGTAAATTAGGTCAGTATCTAATATACCATATTTCCGTAATTGTCATAAGAAAATATCCATAATATGAGGTTAATTTGCCCTATGGTATAAGCCCTCTGTGACCAGTGATCAACATACTGAGGCCAAGGAGTAAACATTCTTTTAATTATTTATTCCTACGTTTGGATATTTGATTTTTTTATGGCATTATGGATTTATTTCTGGGAAGTTATCTACCTACAATAATTTATGACCATAATTTTATTTAATACCTGCTATAATTGTATGTCTATTTTGTTTACCTGCTTTATCAATGTGTTTGAAAAGTTTAAACCAGCTCCTAACCTAGTAACTTTAAGAAACATTTTTTTTACAAATTTTTTCAATGCATATTAATAATTTATAATTATAATTTTCCGGAACATTTAAAATGCATTTAATAATATTACAGATATACTGCTAACAATGGGTGGGCTGTTGTACTGTTGTAGTTAAATAGTTGGAAGATAGTATTTAAAAGGGAAATTTAATGTAAATCTCTACACAACTGTTAACCACACAAACTAAAAAAGGTTCAGATCCAAGTTCTGTTAAATATGTTTCGAAAGGCGGTAATATTTACAATTAAAAATAATACATGTCATACATTTTCTGGTTTGCCTACAATACACTCAGAATCTAAAATAAAATCATGCATGCAATATATTTTACAAATCAACACTATTTATACACAGAGTATGATACTTGTAATGATAGGTGTACCACTGTTTTAGGAAAGGTAGGATACATAGAATAATATAATTTATAACTGTATGCAACGATCACCCATAACTGACAAATAATGATTCTAAGAGAGGTATAATGAGTAGAATTTTAACGCCTGTGACTTAGGTAATCTAGATATAAATACAAAAATAAATAAAATATTGTTTGTTTTATTTACTAAGGAAAGTACTAGGTGAATCAAAAATAATTACAATTTAAAATACATACCAACTATCAAAATCAAAAATATCTCAAGAAAATGTGTATTTATTTTACATTGTAGGAAGATTTCTGGTAGAAAAATTGTTTACAAAAAAAACAAAAAAACAATTATAAAAATTAATTTGATACATTTTGCTGAAAATTTTATAATTATTTGTACCTTTTAAGATTAGTATTATTATTATTATTATTATAGTAGCATTATGCGAGAAGCCAATAAAATGTGTTAAATTATAGTTTTTATGTTTATGTATAAAAAGTATTATTTTTTTCAGGCCCAAATCCATTTCCCCAAACAACTGCAGTCATAATGTCAAATTATGTACATATTCAGAATTTTCAGATGACCTCTCAACAAAACTACTATATAAATTATCATAGTACGAAAATTATTTATATTAAAAAAATATAAAATATTCCAAAAGATTAATACCAATTAAAATATAAAAAATATTTAGGTCAATTTCAAATGGCACCCACCTCACATTTACTTCTTCAAAGAGAACAGATTGTAAGTATATTTATAAAAACTACATTAAAAATCTTGTAACTTATAAACATTTATAATTATTATGGTATTAAAGATAGAATAATAATTAAGCATAGGATATATACATTATGCACGTAATACAAGAACTGAAATGTAATATTCAGATTAATTTAAATTATAATACCTAAACAACTGTATTTTTATAATTATTTCCAATTCATAGTTCATTTAAGAGCAAGTAATGTAAGGTAAGGACATAATATATGTAAATTTAATAAGGTTAGAATATAGAAAATTGTAATCTGTTTCACATTAGTCTTTTGTAGTCTTAGTGGTTTTTAAAATTCACTGCTTGTGTCATTATGATTATAGTTTAAAATTCAAACAATAATTGAACATTTACACTGTTGTAAAATCATTTTAAAAATTGTTTCAACTAATACCTAGTTTAATACCTATCTATTTTATCTTAGTATATGTATAATGCTAAAAAAAATTATAATATGTGTAGTAATAAAGTAATATGTACAGGATAAAATAAAACATATCAATAACTTGTAGACCCATTTTCTCATATTTTATGTTATATTTTGTTAGAAATCATTTTGTATTATTTGACAAGTAATTTTATTACTTGTATATACTTAGTAGTAACTATTTACAAAACTAGGGTTGAAAGGATTTTTAAAACCTGCATTAGAATATACAAATTTCAGTGATAAGTATGCCCATGATCAATATAAAAGTGTATCTAAAGGATTAAAACCAAACTAAATAGATATGAACTAACTAATATTATAGATTTATATTTGCATTATGAAATTTGATTATTATTTTCAAAATAAAATATTAAATTATTATTGTGTTTCAAAAAAAATAAAATATCATTTAGATGAAAACCATAAAAATAATAATATTGCAGTCTAATCTTTTACATAATTGTTGTTATATATTTAACATAACATTGATTTGCATTTTTGGTTTTTGTGCTCAGTTACTCCAACAATATCGTTTAATACCTTACGTACAACAAGAAGGATTTTCCCCATATTATCAGGTAAATTGAAAAATATTACTTTTATATTAAAAATACGATATTCATTATTATAATATCTTTATTTTTATTGTGTGTAATTGAATTTAAAACGTTTATCACTTATTTGAAAAGTTCTCATATTGCCTTAGTTTAATATTATCTTTTATTGTGTACTTTGTTAGTGTTTAATACTTATTATACATGCATTTTATTATAGAATTCACAAGCTGCATTACACTATCCTAATGTAATACAAACAAACTCTAGCATTCACTTAAGTATATTAATCATAATTATAAACAATAACAACAAAAATAATTTATCTGTACAATTTGTTAATCAATTTTTCAGCCACCACAATGCAACAACCTGAAATGCAAATGAAGTATCCCAATCATACAAGTATGTTAAAATTGTATTATGCTAATTATTATATTTAAAATATAATTAAAGCAATGATTTTATTATATTATTATAATTTATAAAATATATTTTTCAACCTCGCAGCCACCAATTGGGAACAACCTGGAATGCACATGCACTTTCCAAATCAAACAAGTATGTTTAAATTGCATTATGCTGAATTTTATACTTAAAATAAAAATATAGAAATGTTTTTCATTATATGACTATGATTCTTAAAACTTATTTTTCTTTCTTCCCAGCCACCAATTTGGAACAACCTGGAATGCAAATGAACTTTTCTAATCAAGGAGGTATGTTTAAATTGTATTATGCTGAATTTTATATTTAAAATTAATATAAAGAAATGGTTTTTATTATATGACTATGAATTTTAAAAGATGCTTTTCTTCTTCCTAGCTACCATCATAAAACAACCTGGAATGCAAATGAACTTTCCCAATCAAATAAGTATGTTTAAATTTTATCATGCCGATTATTTTTATTGAAACAAAATAATAGTAATATTTTTTATTATATGATTATGATTTATAAAATATAATTTTTAACTTCCTAGCCACCAATTTGGAACAACCTGGAATGCAAATGAATTTACTTGATCAAACAGGTATTTTTAAATTGCATTATGCTGATTAATATATTTAAAATATAATTATACAAATTTTTTTTATAATATAATTTTGAATTATAAAATATATTTATCAACTTCCTAGCAACCAATTTGGAGCAACCTGGAATGCAAATGAACTTTCCCAATCAAACAAGTATGTCTAAATTGTATTATGCTGAATTTTATATTTAAAATTAAAATAAAGAAATGGTTTTTATTATATGACTATGAATTTTAAAAGATGCTTTTCTTCTTCCTAGCTACCATCATAAAACAACCTGGAATGCACATGAACTTTCCCAATCAAATAAGTATGTTTAAACTGTATTATGCTGATTAATATTTTTAAAATAAAATTATAAAAATGTTTTTTATTATATGATTATGAAAAAAAATATTTAATTTTTCATTTCCTAGCCACCAGTTTGGAACAACCAGGAATGCACATGAACATTCCCAATCAACCTTGTATGTTCAAATTGTTTTATTCTGATAATATATTGAAAAAAAATATGTAGAAATGTTTTTTTCATATGACTATGATTTTTGAAACTTATTTTTTAACCTTTCAGCCACCGATTTGGAACAACCTAGAATGCACATAAACTTTCCCATTCGAACAAGTATGTTTAAAATGTATTATGCTGATTAATATTTTAAAACAAAAATATAGAAATGTTTTTTATTATATGATTATGATTTATAAAACTTAATTTTTAACTTTCCAGGTACCAATTCGTATAAC
>CABPRJ010001438.1:600000-757209 GCA_902439185.1 Cinara cedri
AATTTATAGCAACTATTTATTATATTTACTTATTATACTTATCTTGTATATAAAATGCTCGTGTCACGTGTTTGTGATCGCGCTCCTCTGAAACGGCATGAACGATTAAAATGAAATTGTCTTGTATATTTGATGGTTATGAGAGTACGTCGTAAAGTATTTTTCATCCTCCTAACCTTACCCACCATTTTTAATCGTGATTTTAGTCTTTCAATTCGGTTTTCTGGTATCATTAAATTATTTATTTTTATGAATAAGCTAAGTAACACGGATGACATGAAAAACAATTTTTAGTCAAATTGTATCTATGGTAATTAATATAAATAAAAATAATTCTAAAGATCTATGTGCCATATTATTTTATGCAATACAATTTTATCTTACAAACTGTCTACACGTAATTTCGCGATTATTTTACTTCGGAATTTGAATCTCCCACGGGCTGTGCGATGGCACACGATTATTTGTTGAAAAACTAATGAAAAACGTTGTCGAAGTCATCATTTTGAATGACAACTTCCAATGTATTGCTAACACGGATCCCAATCATTCCAACAGACGTGCCGATTGAATTTAAACGCTTTCAATTTCCAATTAGATTGACATTCGCAATAACAATCATGAAGTCCCAAGCAGGCCCATCGCGAGAAATTTTCCGCCCTTCGGCAAATATAATGTCATCCCTTCCGTCAAAAGCAAAATATATAGTACTCAATTTTAATACATTTTTAATGTAATCCGATTTCACAAGGGAAATATTTCTGAGAAGTCATTTTTCGATTTTCTCATGAGTTTTCCGAGTAAATGTGAAAAACCAGGAAAAACGTAGGAAAACTGGGAAAATCGGTACAACGTTAAACAAATATTATTGAAGAAAATATATAAAACCTATTAAATTATTTTACTATAAAATGGCATATATATTTTTGACAAATCATCTCTATCAACTGAACTCCGCTCACAATCGTTTTTTCGTAAGCAACGGTTTATTGTTTCTTACAGATATACGTTAAATTATCTATACCAGTGGTTGCACCTGTCCCCATTATCCTAGGACGTCTTTTTAGATCATGAATCGTCGGCCGGTGGCCCGCAGTGGAAGAAGTATAGTAAGGTGTCGTAAGGTCAATTTAAACGTTATAAATTCCGTGAAATTCAATACCTATAAATTGAATATATTGCGATTGCTATTCGTATTAAATCTAAAAATAAATATTACATTCAAACCGTTATTATCGTAATCGAAATGTAATATTGTACACGTAATCAGATTACAATGTGAGGGCGGTAAAATATTGGAATATAATATACATATATTACCTATATTATTATACATATTTTTCCGATCAAATGCGGTTCAGACAAAGTACGGTTCCGAAAAAAACACTAGATAGGATAGGTTAAGCATAAAAGCGATTGACATGAAATAATAATAATATCAAATTCGCTTTTAGATAAGAGGATAGAATAGATACCTACCTACGTACTCAAACACTCATTGCTCTTACTAATATTGTTTTGAAACGTGCTTTCATCTTTCGGATTTATTATTGATTGTCAACCAATGATTTGTTGGAATTTGTTAAATTCATTAGTTGTGAAAATTAATACAACAAATGTTCTATCATAAAAAATGCCTCCTCAGTTTGATTGAAATATGTTCCCACCCTTAGGCAATGGCCTAACCTGCTTGTGTCCTAGCGGCGGACCTGACCCTAAGAGGCCAAACGGTGTCTGTGGCATAGATTTGAGCACACCATGTTTCGCACACGGACTATTAAACGTCGTATGTTCTCGCGTGGGCAAACCATCAAGTTTATTTGTGTTAGCTGTAGACGGAGAAACAAAAAACGTACACTCGATTGTTCTTCGAGATTAGTATTGATGTTTTTTTTTTTTTTAATTGTTATTGAAAATAAAAAATATTTTTCACTTTTTTAAAAATTCAGTACATTAAATTAAACAAATGAATGGCTGGCGTTTTGTTATTTTTATAGGCCGTCATCGTCCACAGCGTTAGATTCCCCTTTCAATGATAGACACCATCCCTACATACTTACAATAAGTTAGTTATTTATTATACTTCAACTCACTAGAAATATATGGCAAAACAACCCTCTATTTTTTTAATCGCGATTTTAGTATTTTTGTTTATATATATATATACAACAAATTAAGCTAAAAAAAAAAAAAATAATAAAAAATAGCACGAGCATCGCTGGGCGAGACAGCTTCACAATCGTTCTAAAGTTTTTCCCGATAATATACGGAAGTACAATTCTGCCTTTCATGAAAAAATGTTATAACATAAAACTATTGATCCGCCGAAGGTGGATTACCCACTTTCCACCTATTTGTTTTTATTTGTTTTTATTTGTTATTATTCATTACTGAAACGGTCAAAACAAAAAAGAAATATGGGTAAAAATTGCACAGGCAACACTGGGCGGGACAGCTAGTATTTAATTATATTATACTATACTATTTATACCGACGCACCTTTATTATCATTACAAAATTAAAAACGAAAACAAACAAACAAAAATAACGTTTGTTGAATTTAACTTAATTTTCATAACATTGTGATACACGAGAAGTATATTGTCACTTTTATTTTATCATTCACCTCGGTAACATGACATTTACAATATGATTTACTGTGGAAAGTTAACTGCAACTAATTGAAATAAAATATGTGTATATACTGTTCATTTTGTAAATTCAACTGTAATCCGGATTTAGTCTGACTATTCTCTTTTACCAAATTTTGTCTCCTATGACGGTCGAATAATTATTTGGCAGATGCTGTCCGAAAAATATTCGACCGATGCCGGGAATAGTCTGATTACAGTTACCTTAGAGGACAAGCAACGACAGATGAAGAACAATTATGTTTACACAATGAATAATAACCTCATATTTGTTGGTATCTTAAAATATACCTTACAAAAAATTTTTGAATTTTTGAAAACCAACAATCCCACCAAAACATAAATGTTTTTTTTTTTTATAGTAGGCCTTTAATACATTTCAGTTTTTGCTATTCATTATTTTATAAAACCTAATAAAAAAAAGGGTTACATTTTTTGAATTTAAATTATATTAATTTAACTTAACCATATTTCATTGATAAGTAGAGTCCAAACAAAATCTAAAGTGCTAAAAAGAAAATTATGTACATATTGTACTAGCCGGTGATCCATTTAGGTGGGTACACTTATTATCTCGGAAATTATAAACTATTTTTGGAATTTTCATTTTAGAAAATTTAAGAAACAAGTAGCCTTACAATTTTATAACTATGTTAATTTTTTTTACCTTTATTTTTGGGTGTAAAATCACTAGCTACTTTTGATTTTTAAATGGCAAGCTAGGTTGCCTATATTAAAAAATCCATAAATAGATGTATTATTAGATACATTTTAGTGTACACATTTTTGATTTCTGTTAAGCCGCGAAATCAATTACTTTGGAATTAATTGATGAAAATGTATGCATATTTAAAGAGTTTTTAACACTATAACACTTAAACACAGTTTTCATAATATCAGGAAAATCTAGAAAAAAAATGTAATAAAAAGGGAAACATTTACAAAAATAATGCTTTTATTATTTAAAATATTTTTTTTGTTGCAATTCAGTTTAAAATATTTTAAAATATTCATAGAGACTTGAATTTTGAACAGAAAACTTATAATTGTCTTTTTTTGACGTGCTCGAATTTTTGAGTAATTTATAGAAATTTTAATTTTGTACGTAATTATTATTCGGTAGGTACTCTGTGGATAAAACTGTTAGACAAAACAGAAATGCTTGAGAATTCAACATAAGGTTAATTAAAAGTCGAACTAAGTAATAAAATTAAAAAAAAATTAGCAGAGACTAACTGGCATATCGCTTTTAAATATTCATCGAAATGAAAATATTAATATAGAAAATATTATCGATCAAACCGTTTGCAAAACGCTGCTTAAAATATAAGTATTTAGGGCTTGATCATCTATATTTTATTAACTATTATTATTATTATTGTTATTTATATTGTCATTTTTTTAATTATTATTTATTTAATGTGAAAAAAATTAATTTAATTTTTAAATTGACTGTTTTACTGCGTTGGTGCAATATATCAGCAGTCTTCTAAGCTAATATAAGTCTAAATGACATCAAACCTAATGGTTTTAAGATTTTGTTGACTAAAGCGGTAGTAATCAAGAGTAAAATTTGTCCCCCGCCCCCCGTAGAATTGATCCGAAAATGCCCCTGAGCAATAATATTAATCGAGTTCCACTCAGAATCGTTTTTGTTAGCAATGCTTAATTTTGCTTAAGTATATATATACATTAAAGTTTCTTTCAATATCCTACCTGCCCAACTTCTCATCTATAACAATTAACAGTGTCCACCCACCGTGCGAAGTATGTCCGTCTTTTTTTTTTATCAATCATAAATATTAAATTTTATTATTTTGCTTCCCCTCCCCCCCATAGTTAAGGTCTGAAGACGCTCCTGATATATATGAGCTAATTGAAACAATAATAATAGGGAAAACAATTAGTAGATAGAAATTTTAGACATTAATATCAAACAAATTTATTATATAATTTATATTGACGGATATCATCAGTAACACAAGTAGATATTATCTATTTTTTTTTGGCTTCAGAATAATTTCGTTCAGTATCTTTACATACTCTCGGTCTATTGGTACATGTTTATAAACTGCCAGCATGGCTAATCCATTAAATCGATTTGAATGAATAAAATATTTAGTTATTACTTTTATTAGATATGTTATGTTTGTTCTCTGGCATCGTATACCGGAAGTAATTTATGATCCACTTTAAATTAGAATACATAGAACTTGCATTCATGCATAGTAATTGATACTGGTAATGTACATAATGCATTAATAATAAAAAAAAAAAAAGGTCAATGGAGGGATATTTAACATCCTGATACCCATCCCCCTCCCTTATTTATGCCATTTAAAAAAGTTCACGACAATATTATGTATCTCACTTTTATATTATAGCAGATATAGTTGCTTTTACGTTCAAAAATATTGCATAAATGGAGATTTTTAATAATTAAATATTTAGTTGTTATGTTAGTTGTACGAGCACTTATTTTATAAAGACCATGTGGGGCAGCTAATTGTATGTACATAATACATACATTTTAAATTAAATTTTAATTGGAAATAGAAATGGGTAAATTTTAAATTAAGCTTATCTTTATATATGCCAGTAGTAGAGAAAATAAATCTTAAAAATAAAAATCACCAGTGAACAACTCTCCCCCCCCCTATCATGGGTGTACCACTGTTGCCACCTAAACATTCAAAACGAAAAAAGAAATGAATGTTCTAAACAATTATTTAATTAATATTATTTGTATTTTGATGTTTCAGATATCATTTTTTTACCATAAATACGGTTCGCATAGTGGTTCATTGGGGCTATACGTAGTCGAGACTCACGGCGATTCAGACCGAATGCGAAGGCTGTGGTGGAGTTTTGGAAATTTCGGAAACACGTGGCTTCGGGCCGTCGTTTACTTAGAAAACATCACGTCAAAGTAAGTCATAATTTTATAGTTTCGACTACAATATAACCAAATTCATTATTTATGTCGTCGACATAAAAACTGACCTATTAACCAAATTACTTTGTTTTGTATAAAGTAAACTCTATCTATATAGTTTACTTTACTTCTGCCTATACACGTTTGTTTTTCTTTGTATTCTTTAGACCAACAAGCGACATACGGTTAGAAGCAAAGGAGGAAATAACCGTTTCTAAAAGTAGACTATAATAATATGTATTTTTGTGAACCGGGTGTATATTGACCGTGTGATGAATTCTAAAAACTATTTATCTGAGTTAATAAAACAAAACTTTATTTTGTACAATTAATTTTGAGTACAGTGTGGTTTAATGGTTTTCCGGACAGGTCTTTTTACTGAAAATCATCCTTTTAAAATACAATATTCCGAGATATGCTTACCGCAGTGAAAATTTGACCATAGAGTCCATCAATTTACTTGTGGGTCTATATTCTGTCGTGTCAGAAATCTCTCTGGCTAAAAATTAATTCTGGCAAACACATGTATATATTTCATCGTTGGAAAACGTTTTTGAATTTTTGTTTTTGTATGTAGATTTAATAAATATCATTTTCGTTTAACGCAAGGCTATACAACTTTTTTTAAACTTTATCAAAAAACGATATTAAAAGAAAAATATTCTATACCGAATATCAAAAATAAAAAACTATCAATTTTTTACAAACTACTATTTTATAACATTATATCAGTAGATCGTAGTATAATAATATATCATGATTTATAACTATAAATGTATGTTAATTTTCATTTTAGTTGTTTTTGATGTCGTGGGTAGGCACTTTAATGTCACGATGGATATTCAATGATTGAAATTTTAGATTTTTTTCCAATTTTTCGGAAATATTTTGCATAATTTGATATGAGAACAAATAACTTTTTCAAAATCTTGTTATCTTTTCTTTATCAGACAACTGAAAATAATTAAAGTATTTTATATTTATTTTACTTATTGAAATCTTAACTATTACCCGGCCTTTCCACTTTTAACACGGTCTATAATTTAACCAATGGGATTTTTTTTATAATAACAATTTTAATAAGTTAGTCCTCTTTTCTCCAATTATACGCGACCCATGGTAGTCTTCTATTTCTAATTTATAGTATTATAATATCTGATCGTTGAAATTCATTCCCTGGCTGTAATTATTTTATAATATATCTGTGTAAATAGTAGTAAATTATATACGTACTTACGTATTTTCATTCCGGGAAAATAAAAATGTCCAATAATATCGGGTCCTATAATAGAAGGAAGGGTAAACTCGTAGGTACATGGGTAGAGAACACATGTAGTTTGTCTATCATTATGGTTTACACATACCGACCGTGCTATTCAGATGGCATAGTTATTCTTTAAAAATAATTATTCAACTTTCGCCTTAGGTTATCAATTTTATACAATAAAAAAAAACTAACTTAAAAAACTACATTTTCGTTCGTGATGCACACCGAAGTATAACCTTTACTATACACTCGGCCTTGATATTATTTAACGTCCATCTGTATATTATATCACAAAAAATAAAACAAGTATTATTTATTCGAAATAGTTACATTCCACCGCGAACACATGTCATCACGACTTTATCGAGAAATATTTATAACTGAATGTTTGTCGTATAATAATATTATTTAAAAAAAAATATAGACAAATAATTTTTAGATCAATAAAAAAATTACAATTGCACAAATTTTCGACTGACCTTCAGCTAAAATTTATTTAAATTTAAAAATCGAAATTTTCAATATTAGTGTAAAATAATTAAATTTTATAATATCGAGAAACCGAGAACCGCATTGATAAAAGAAAGAAATATTATTGCGTCTCATGGCGTCGAAAAAAAAAAATAACATTATTTTCAATTAATATCTCGCAAAAGGTTTTTTATAATATTTTTAACTATATATATTAAATTCTTCTCTCGTGGCAGCTTTTTTATTCGAGTCCGTGAACAAGAATTTACTTCACGAAACAAAAAAAAATAATAATAAATAAATTCCTACCAACACAGATATTCGAATGCATTCATAATCCACAGTGGACTATAAATGAACGGCCAATATTAAGTATGTAAAAAAAATTATATGATGAAAAAATATTTTTTATTAACGTCTACGTCTTTTTAAATTTTTCTACGGAATCATGTCTACGAGGGATATATTTTTATTGACGTTTATCGCGTTTAAGAGGTGATTATAAATAATAATTATTATCGCAATCAAAATTGTACCATTTTTGCAGGGTTTATTATCGCATTCGAGAAACGTGAAAATTTCATATTTTAAATATTTTGCATGCAATATTATACTTAGTATATGATTACGTGTTTAATGTCAATAGAAACAAATTTGGATAACTTATTGCTCTTATGCGTAGTATGTCCGATAAATTCGCGAATTGGTTTTCTCACAGATATATAAAACAACTAGATAGCCTTGTTATTATCTGTACGAATAACGTCTATAGAGCAGGTTGTAAACATGTTTGGGCAGTTAAAAAAAGTGATCAAAATCCTATATTGCTCCACAACCACATTTATCACTTACGCTGAAACTTCACTTCAGTAGGTTCGATTTATATTTTTTTACTCTCGTTCTTAACCAATTAAGGTTTTTTTTTATGTCGTAAAGAGTAGTGTGAAACCAGTAGCACTCTCGCTCATAATTCTATTGTGGCATTTCGGATCTTGTCTTTCTACAAGGCTAGCCGCTGATCTTGAAACTTGATAATGAGCTCCTCCAAAAATTCCATGAAGCTCTTACGGGATTTGATGTATGTTTTCATAAATTGGGTGTCGTGGGTCATTTGTTTGTTTTGCTCTTTCGATTTCAGCAGCCATTTTTTTCTGGACGGCTGGTGTTGCTATTTTTATAATAGGGTATAGTTTATCAATAGCAGTTGACTCAGGGCATTCAGTAGTGATGGACACGGTCTCATTCACAGCAATACCTGTTTGGAATGTGTTGATCAACTCCAGGTCGTTGTCGCTAATTTCACTGCCGACATACTAATCCTGTAATACGCAGAACAAAACGGTTGAGCCCCCACGACGAGCCTGTTAGTTGGCCTGTTAACTTAGCGAGAGTATCTAGTCCTTTGTTATTACATTTTTTGGTTAGTAGTTTATGATTGACCGTTTCATACGCAGCGCTGAGGTCCAAAAAATTAACGTCGGTCACTTCTCCTCTTTAAAAAACTATCCTCGATAGACTGGGTCAGGTTTAGAACTTGTCTACAACATGATCTTCCTGTCTAAAAACTGCATGTTCCTTAATGAGGGTCTCATACATGTAGGCCGATATACACTGAAGAACCATTCTCACCAACTAAACTAGTGATTAAACTAGTGATACAGGAGAAAGATAGGTTGAAAGTTTTTGACTTCACTTGAGTCTTTATCAGGTTTCAGCAAGGCAAACCTTCTCCACAGACTGGAAATTTGCATCTTTTATTTATACAGTTATTTAATATATATTTGGTTTTTTGAATATTATCTAGTGTGATGTGCTAGCTAAAATAAATTTAAAAAAAAAAAATTATTTTTATTTTCAGTTATTATTTGCAATTTGAAGCACGAAAATTCATGTCGCAAAAAGGAGATGTAGCCATAGATGACATATCCATGAGTCCGAAATGTTTTGGCCTAGGTAAGAATAACAAAATTGATTTTGATCGTTTAATGTTGATATAAAATTTAAATTAGTCTTACATTATTACCTACATTAAATTATTACAGAATGTAACCGAAAATACTAGATAACTGAGGAAATGTTTCCTACAACGAACACACACGTGTTACTAATATCTCTGTTATTATTAAATTTGTTTAAATTTTTTTTTAGCTTTGGAGTAAGGGATCGATTGATTTTACTATGATGTTTGATTTTTTTTTTTTAAATTTTTTCTGTCCTTAAATAACTTTTTAAACAGAAACCTCTTTTAAACAAAAAAATGACAAAGATCTTTTTTGTTACATTTATAATTTAGTTTGTGAGAAAGTTAGTCGCTTATTGATTTTTCCAGCCTGTTTCAAAATAATTGTGAAAAACCAGAAAAAGACGTAAAATGAAGACTAACACAAATTTATGGTGTTTAAATTTCATTATTTTAAATTTTTATGCTTTATAATTTGTATAAAAATCCAATAGAAATACAAAAGTTTAGTTTTTTTTGTTGGATTTTAATCTAGTCAAAAGTAAGTAAGAAACTTTTAGTTTTTCAGTGTAGTTTTCTTAATAATTGAGCAAAATTGTAAAAAAAAACATAAAAGAAATGGAAAGTTCAAGGAACTAATGGTTTCATTATTTTTAGTTATTTGTTTTTTTATAATTAAGTCAAAATTATATGTAGATGCTACCTTGAAATATTGAGAAAAAATTTTATCTAGTCTAAGTCTTTTCTAGGTAAAATATTCAAAACATTTTATCAATTTTTATGTTCATGTTTATTTATTAGGTTCTATGTAGATATAATTATTTAACTAAACAGAAATCCATTTTTTCAAATCCAGAATATTCATTAAATTTGTACTTAAAGGGAAAAGGAAAGGAGAGTATGATGTAGTACTTTTATATTTATAATGGGTTTAAGATACAATTTTAATTAAATTCGTACATATTACGGCCTTTCAAAACATGTATAACCGAACTTTACTTAGAATTTTTATTCTACTACTACTACTTACGCTTAACTTTCTTTTTTTTTTGCCACTAAGTACAACTAATAATGGACCTTATGTTTAATTTTTAAGCGTTTATTTATGGTCAAATAATTGTTCTCTCCATAATACTTACTAAATACACTCAAAAAAATTAAAAATGTCAAATGCCTCTAATTATAACAAAAACCATTAGAATATATTGACAATTTTATCACGTCTAGAAAATGATATGATAAGTATTATTTTCAAATGTTTAGATCTCTACGAATATTTAACCAAACTATATTTAAAAAAAAAAAAACAACAAAACAAATAAATAGTAGAAGTAATGAAACCGTTCTCGGTTGCGTGTTTTTCCTGTGATTTTTCCCTATTATTTTAGAAAACTACATGAAAACTCAAAACACGACCTTCCAATTAATAATCATTAATTAAATACTACTTTTTCTAAAATCAAAACATTTCTTTCTCACACACTAACTTACAAAATTTTGTTTTAGAAAATATATCATGTTTGAAATTTATTTAAACTAAGATTTCTAGTCAAAAACAAAAATCGTAAAAATGTAAAATATGATATCGTTAACTCTGTTGTTTGGTTTTTAATAATTATTATGAAAATAAGAAAATAAAAAAATAACCTTCTTCATGACCATAACTAAATCTAAGATGCAACAAAAAATGTCCCTTGTCATGTTTTGATTAATGAAAGATTCATAGTAGACAAATAATTATTTACAGACAGAAAAATGAAAAAATCCAAAAGCATTCATCATAGTAAAACCCATAAATTTCTCGTTACTCATAAAGTTTTAAATTTTAATGTTACGTGCATACACAATATAATTCATACCCGAATATTTATTTTATATACTCATCTATCGTGATTATATTATATAGTGCTGCGGTTGTGATTCATTATCACATAACGTAGTGGTAACCTATTGAATAGGTACTATTTTTTTTCGTACCCAGAGAAATTAAACCCGGTATTTAATTAAGTTTACTGGTGATTTAAAAATAAAAAGATTTTAAATAAACATTGTAAAATGTATAAATTGTCTCCCTCGCGATGCCAGAAAAAAAATTAAAAACTGCAATAATTTTGATATTATAGTATAACCGCACACGTGTTGAACGGTACACAAGGTGATTCTTTTATCATAAATCAGAAATTTTTAGTGAACTTTTTAAACATTATAGAATCGTTTAAGCATTATTTTAACACTATTTTAAAATTCTACCTAAAATGAAATACCTAAAATTTTGAATTAATAAATTGCCCTCCCCCCTCTTTTTCAATTACAGACTTATTCAAATAGAGAATATTTGCTTGATATTTTTATACGCATAACACTAATATTAGATTTACCGTTTATGAGCTAAACCAGTTTAAGTTTTAAACCTGAGGAGTAGGGAAGTATTTTCAATTTATCGCATAAATATAGGTTTTATTACCCTTCTCTACTCTTCCGGTCTAAACTTTAAACTGGTATAACTGATAAACAAGAAATCTGATATTAGTGTTGTGCACAATAAAATTTCTTTCTCCGAATCAGTGTTAAAAAAGGGGGTTCTTATTTGAAAATAAAACGTATTTAATATATAGTTTTTTAAGGTATATAGAGTGGGGGTAAAAATTAAAAAAAGATTTAAAATAAAGAAAATCAATCAATCTTAATCAATTAAAAAAAAAAAAAAAACAGAAATTCAATTCACTTATCATCCTACGATAAAATAGCTGGTTCATGGTAAAATAATCATCCGGTATAATTACTAATAGAGATTTAAAAGTGACATTTCAAGTTTGTTTTTTAATTGCCCTCGTCATGTCAAACCTTTGGGAATACTTAAACTAAAACAAAATTAAGCGGGAAATGCGTTGGTAAATTTTGTTTGAATGTTATAATACTGGCGATTACGTAAATGGACAGTGTATTATTATAATATGTAGTTTTAAAAGTAATTTTTATTCAAAATATGGTATTTGATATGGGATTTTTAAAAAAAATATTTATTTATTTTTACTCTTGTATCTCAAAAAATAAGTAACAGTTTTAAAATACTTATTCGATAATACAATTGCATTCGGAAACCGACTAGAAGTTTGATGAGCTTATTAAAACTTCAATATTTTTATTCGAATATTTCCTTTTGTTCTATTCGATATATTCATTTGACGCCTACATTATTTTTATTATAATACTAATATGTACCTGTGTAAATATACTTGTTCACATCCATATAATTTATATAGATCTACCGAAAGAAGCGCTTAAAGGATACAAATATGCGGTTGCAGGAACAATTAACGAGACAGGTTTGTAAATATTATGTTTGATGTTTGAAAATCGAGCAACATAAAAACTAACCGATTAATTTAACGGGGTTTTTTTTCAGCCACGCGTTTGAAGATCCCTATGCATCCAGATTTCAAAAACAAAACTGGTAAATATACGGACTATTGAGACACATTCATTGTGTAATTGTATGAATTCGACATTAATATTCATACCGTGACTTCTTAAAACATTAAACGGCAACCACAATGATAACACTGGCCAACACTTTTTTTTTTTTGTGGTCAGCAATTTGATAGTGAATTCTGTATACATTTTTGTTTCTGATACCAAATCTGGCCTCAGTTTTGTAAGATTCACTCTTGTTTTTGAGGTAATCACTAATTATAACAAAAAACCAAAAATTATGCAACTATAAATTATAATAATAAAAGAAAAAACCATTTTTCGCTCTAATATAAATTTATTGTGTTTCAAAGAGTTTTGCGAAATTTGACTGACTGACCTATTAAGTTAATATTGAGTTTGATAGATATTTATCAAATAAGATATTTTTAAAATATCATTATTACGTTTGCTACGGAATTAGGAGCTGTCAATAGAAAAATATTATGTGAAACTTTAAACAATTTATTATACTGTAAATAGGTACTGTATTTGTTATGAATACTTTACCATCATAATTTATTAATTTTTTTTAATGTGTTTAAATGTGTTCAAATGTTATTGTAAATGTCTAATAATAATCATAAATATCAATTATATTTAAACGATAAGATTGCAATTAGTCTGAAGCGATTGTGTGTATTTAATCTTGATTTTGGGAATTTATGTACCATATAATTAGATTATTATCGCGAAAATACATATTTAAGTTTAGCATTCTCAAATTAATCAATAATTATTTTTAAAAAACTAAGCAAAAATGTATTTTTATTTGTTTGTTAATCAGTGTAATGTACCACCATAAACATATATCGAACTCGGTAGCGTAATAGCGTGACCCAAGTACGAAAGTTTCAAACAAATTGTCTTCCACACAACTCTGAAATATCATAGTGTAAATGTTTATCTGTCGACATCTAACAAATCTGTGATGTCTGTCAATAATCAACCTGGGCCCCCATTTTCGAAACGAATGATCAAACGTACAGTTATAATACCAAAAGTGGTTCGATTTGTTCGAAAATTTTACTTAAAAAATGTTTTTTTATTCATCAATAGACAATCATAAAATTGAAATTATTTTCTAAACAAAAATTTTACAGCTATTAAGCTATATTTTGGTAATGAATTACGGGAACGGAAAATAATAGTAGACAAAAAGAGAAGTGTGATAACTGTTAAATTTTAAAATGATACGTACTTTTAATATCTTCAACGACTAAATTGATTGTAAGACGTATACTAAAGCACACTAAAGAGTGGTCAATAGCAACCATAAGAAAACTACGTACATTTTCGTTTATTTACATGTATTTATTCGCTATTGCTTGATAACTGTTCGTAAACATACTTTTTGTATAAACTACGTAAAAATAAAGATTTACTTAGGATTTGGTCGTTCATTTCTCTTACGTACGTTTCGAGACTAGTACCCCTGATTGTAGTCAACAGAGTTAGAATAATTAAGTTTATTTGTTTTTGTTAATTATTTTCTGAGCTATCAAACTTATATGTTAGATATCGACAAATAAACAATACCATCCCAAGTGCAGAGTGCCTATACTGCCAACACTTTAAAGGACACAGTGAAGCTCACGCTTTTTGACTGCCCTCACTGGGAAAGTGGGAGCCTTACCTACAAGCAGTAAAATCGTTTTTTGGCAGCAGTAGCATCTCCAGTTACGTGCAAAACCTTCTCTTCAGCCCATCTGACCTCATTCACCGGGACCAGGATCACGTCAGGCATGACTAGCTCATATCCGCTTCAATTCGCTTTACAGCATATAAAGCCTGCATCAAACGCACAATTTTTAACAATTTTATATATTTTGACTTTTTATACTCAATACAATTTTAAAATCACGGAGTTTCTGAAATGTGCAAAATAATAATGTATTCTACATAATATATATATATAAGTGGTATGCTACTATTTATTAGTACGGACAAATTAAATGTTATAAAGTAATTGAAAGCCAATTGAAAAATAACCTAAAAAACATCAATTCAATTTTAGGCACATAGAAAAGCGTTTAGTAGTTTTTTTTCTTAGGTACAATGTCCATTTCGAGTCAAATTGACGTACGGTTGGCCAGCCCCCCCCCCCATTGGAAAATCCATAAACAAATTATGCAAAGATTTCGAACGTAATTTGCAAAAATTCACAGCCCTATGTTTGGAATTCGCACGACACTCCTTTCCCCAAAAAGTCCAATGTGATAGTTAAAATTTACATTTTTCAATTAACCTTGCCGATATTTAGTACGCAATTAGCATGATGTTATAAAAAACTCTATTCTAAAATGTACTTTTAACCCATTTCTTTTCAAATCGTTACATTTTTATTAATTGTATTTTTTACAAATATTTAGCAGATTTGTTGTAGATTGGCGTCTGAAATTTAAATTTTTAAGAAATTGAAAATCAATGCGTAAAATAACGATTTTTCCTCAAACGATTTTTATATTATCTATAATACCGGTTCGTAATACACTGCTTGATTTTATACATTATAATAACGTACGTTTGGCAAGCCTCCCCCTCACCAGAAAATTAAAACATTTCCCCTCATTGCTAATAAATAAATAGTAAATTGAAAAATATCATACGCTATGTTTTTTGGAAAAAAATCGATTTAACCTATCATACTGTATGCGAGTATGCATTTGGCCTTAATATAAAATAAATTACTAATATTAATGTACATAAAATACATAAATAATATCCAAGGCACTAGACTGACAGACTATATTCGTTCAGAATCGTTTTTTATCGTATACAATGATTTATGAATGAATTGAAATTTAACATATCCATCACAGTGATCAACCTAATAACGAGGTGCAAACGACACGTACTAAACAGCTGAGCGACTTCCCGGTTTTATTTTCGGTTTAATATTTTTGGCCATAATAAATATAACGATTTGAATTGGAAGTTATGTACATTTAGTTTTTGACGATTTAGACCATCTTTTTATTGAAAAATAATATTTATATATATATACATTTATATTAACTGTATTTTATGTTTTTAAATTATTAAAATTTGGTTTTTGCAAATATTTAGCAGATTTGCTGTAGATTAGTAAGATTTTTTCAAATTACATTTTGTATGAAATCGTTTATTTTGTAAAGAAAACTTGTTAAATATGGAATAATACGTACATTTTCTTCTAACCATTTTTAAATAAACCCGGCGAATAAACAGCAAGCAGTTTACAAGACAATAATGAAATAAATAACGTTGGTCAATGTTAAAGGTCTGTTTCCGCACAACAGTGACGGGACAGTACCGTGACCATTTTGGAATTCCCCCGGCGAGTTAAAAAAGGAAAGACAAGCTTGTTGTTCTCACTCGCCCGGTGCGTGACCGTACGGTTGCAAAGTGTTATCACCGTAACCGTACCGTGATTTTGCGATTACTCGCCGACGATGTTTTTTATATTTCACGACCGTGATTTTTTTCATTGTATTCGACGATAGCGCGACGACCATATACAATATTTCACTTTTAATTTTGTACACTATTTTTTTTTTTTTCTACGTTGTTACGATGGGCCTAGTCGAGTATGAACATCGGTGTCCGGTGACCGAATAACAAATGACAATAACTTATCATCGGTTTTTGATCTAATACAAATAATAAACGTTTATAAATAAAATCAAAAGCATACCTACTAGTTTCAAAATAGATATACCTACAACATTATAAACATTATACTAATATATACAATGTATATATTGTTTTTCAATGAAAATATGGTCTAAATTGTCAAACAACAAAATTCAAATCGTCATATTTATTATGGTCGAAAATAGTAAACCGAAAAAAAGTAGGTGTCTAAAATCATGCAATGTATTACGAACCGGTATTATAGATAATATAAAAATCGTTTGAGGAAAAACCGTTATTTTACGCATGGATTTTCAATTTCTTAAAAATTTAAATTTCAGATGCCAATCTACAAAAAATCTGCTAAATATTTGTATAAAAAATACAATTAATAAAAATGTAACGGTTTGAAAACAAATGGGTTAAAAGTACATTTTAGAATAGAGTATTTCATAACATCATGCTAATTGCGTACTAAATATCGGTAAGGTTAATTGAAAAATGTAAATTTTAACTATGATTTTGATTTTTTCGGGGAAGGAATATCGTGTGAATTCCAAAAATATATTTTTTTTTTCGTGCGAAATATTTGCATAATTTATTTTTGGATTTTCCTATGGAGAGAGGGGGGGGAGCTGGCTAAACGTACGTGTCAAATTGTCGATATTGTTGACCAGCAGTAATAAAGTTTGATAAATTTTCTATTTTTTAACTCCTCAACGCTAAGAACAAATCTGAACAATTTATTAAATAAAATCAACTCGTATCTAACAAAATGTAAACGCAGATTCCTCTCTGATAATAAAAGTCGGCGATTTTATTGATTTCGACATGACAACATTTTACACTAAAGAGTATATGGAGTTTGCTATATAGTTATTTATAGATTTGTGAATAACAACAATGTTATTAATTTTTATACGTTATGCAATAT
The DNA here is from genome assembly GCA_902439185.1 of Cinara cedri. NCBI lineage: Eukaryota > Metazoa > Arthropoda > Insecta > Hemiptera > Aphididae > Cinara > Cinara cedri. Next base: position 617,305 of record CABPRJ010001438.1, read on the forward strand.
GCACATAACCGTAATCCGCCGGAAATCCAACGGAATTCGGCGGCGGCGGTGGCGTATTAGAATAATTTAATTATTATGCTGCGTAAAACTATGGGAATATAGAAATGGGACACTCGCGTTTTGTCGATAATTTCCCCGGGATTTTAAAACCGACATCGGGTGAGACGGTCGTGTGATAACGACATAAGAGGGGGGGGGAGGGGAATATTTATTATGCCTCTCTATGGATATTTTTGATAAACGACAGTGTACGGTGATTGTGTATTTTTGTAAATGTTATGTCCATTTTCCGGGTATAAATAATTCAATTCATTCGAACCACATAGCGCACATGTTTCGTAAATTGTACAATAATATTATTATATTGAAAAACCCACTAAATTGTTCGTGTCTCGTCTACGGGTATAGATTAGGTTCGTCGATATATTTTAGAGAAATAGTTTTTATATCGAAAATCGTAATTGGTTTAGTTGATTGCTCACGTACCGGTGAAAAGGAATTATTTGGTCAGCAACGTAAACATTTTACTTTTATACTTCCATAAAATGGTTTTCTGAACGCTACGATTGATATATTATAGTTTTATAAAAAAAAAGAAATTACCTTTTTATCTAAACAGCACAGAGATTTTTATGTGAGAGCTCTGACGGGGGGTTCTTTCCCCAACCACAACTAATCATCACCATCAATCACCTAAACGCTAAAAATGGTGACTTATGACGATTTCGTGAAATCAAACGAGGGGGTTAACGGCTTCTCCATTAATCGCCGACCGTCCAGGGAAATAAATTGAACGAGATTATCATAATCCGTATATCGGTATTGCACAGCGCAAAAATACAGTCCACCCGTCTTGTTATTTACTGCTAAATAGAAGTGATTTTAGTAAGGTGCGTCCCATTATTGTTAAAATTCGAATGATAACATAGAAACGAAATTGCGTGTTATCCAAACGTCTTTCTGAATCCAATATGAAATTAAATCTAAAAACTATTATTTAAATATAATTAATAAAAAGGCGAAATTAAAATCTATCAAAATGTATTTATTATACCTACTTTTAATAACAAAAGTGAACATTGAAATAATATAACTTCAAATATTTAAAAATTTGAGTCAATGGCTATACCAATTATATAATATATTATATTTTTTATTTCACATATATATACAAGTATATATATAGTTTCTTAGGTTAGTATCGAAATAGCCATTTTGTAAAAGATATTATTCTAAACATTTTAATATTTAATAATTAAATAAAAATTAAATCGATTTAATATCTAGAAATTTAAGGAAAAATAATTAAATTTCAATTGAATAACACGTTATGAAGGAATCACAATCAGTACGGTAATTCCTATCTACAGTTGAATATTAATTGTTTTCAGACCAATTTTCTAGAAATTAAAACGACTAATAAGTACTAATAAATAATTATTTTGAAAATGTTTTAAAGTGATAAAATAAAAAGTTATTTTTCTTCAATAATAAAGAGATTAAAATAAAAATTGTGTTTTTCTCTACGTATATGTCGCCCTCGCACAAAACCCAACTGAAAAAAAACACGATATTGATAGAGTTATTAGCATAAGGATAACATTGTAGGATACTCTCTATGTAAAAATATATTTCGTTTTTTTTTTTTTTAATTTTTATCCTCACAGTCTCACCAGTTTAGTACCACCGAGGTTTTATGATTTTTTCGATACCTATACTATTACGAAATTATTTCCACCCCCTCCTTGCTATTCATTTATTATTACCTTCTGCTGCTTTTCATTAAAACCGAACGCGGAAACTGCAGTAATTTCGCGGTCGTGTAAAGTAAACCGCGTTTCATTATTTATCATCACAGACTGCTGCAGCGATCGACCGTGTAGTACCAACATTTGCACACGTAGTTTTATAATAATTTATTATTTATTTTTTAGTTTATAGATTTACGACTTGCGGGTCAAAAGGCAGATTGGGCCCGAGCAATAGATCTTGTGAAGTCGCGTACAACAACAGCACCGTGTCCGTGATTGTGGTTAACGATACGTACATGGACGGGGTGCAAATTTGGCGCGTACCCGAAACGGGAGTATACACGTGAGTACATTGATAACGAAACAAAAATTCAAGTTCAATACAATATAGGGATTTGTGTATACAAAAACTTTGTTACAAACTTTGTCACCGGAAACTTACATCAAACTAACGCAGTAGCACCGTCAACTCCCTTATAATTCAAACCTTGCAATATTATCGTATTATACCTACATCTCCGAATACACATCTCATCCTCGTGCCTATCAAAGATAAACTAGAATTCGTGACTTACTCTGGTAAAGTCAAATAAAATAATGCAGGTATGTGTAGGTGATCGGGTCTCAGACACATATTGGAAAATATTATAATTTATTGGATTTTTTTTTTTTTTGGAAATCGTAAAAAACAAATTTATTAGTCTTAAAGGTAACATCACCGGTATTTTGTTTTGTTGTGGTAATGCGGCAATATTTGTTTAAACAAAAAGTAATTATATTGATAAAGATTAAATACAATTAGTAGTATATTCTAATAACTTGTTTCGTGATAGAAAAAAATCACCCCGTTTAGCTTTTTGTGTGTATTTATTTATTTTGTTTATAAAAGTTAAGTTTTTGTAAAAGTTTACTAATCATGCAAAGTTTTCAATCAAAAATTGAGTTTCCTGAACATTTTGAAAAAAGAGTAGTAAGTTATATCGACATACAATTCTAATGAAAATTTAACATACGGAACTGATTTAACACACAGATTTATTAAATTATATGATTGTATACTAATCATACACATTTTAATTCAAATAGAATGTCATAGCCGTGTATGTAAACAACATTTTATATTAAAATTAAATAAAAACAATGAAGACATATTTTGTTTTTTCTAAATATTTTTCAAATGAATATAGTGCAGTTTCATATTACAGCGCTTTTCAAACTTTTTCGACTCATAGAGCCGTTTTTGAAATAAAGATTCAGATCTCAGGGCAATCATTCAAATAATAGCAATTAAAAAAATGATTCTGAGTGGGGTAGTATTTTTTAAGGTTTTTTCCCCAATGAATAACAGAAATTAAAAAAAGTAAAATTGGTATATCAGCAATTTCTGTTCGTTTTTTTTTTAATCCCCAAAAAATCTACTGAGAACCTAGATATTTTATAAAAGTTAAGTACCACTGGAAAAATAATGTATTTCCGGATTATAAATATATGTAAGTGGCAGTCTAAATGTTTTTTTCTATTTTTTATTTCATACTATACATGTTTTTTTTTTTTTTAAAAATTAACATATTTTAAATTCTGAGTGGAAAGAGGAATGTATTGGTTTTGCAATAATGTTTATTATTATTATTTTTTGGAAACTATGATTATTTATTATCTAATATCTTTTACAAAAATTCTACCAGATATATTGTTCCGATGTATCAAGTGTTGCATCTTTTCTGAAAGAAAATTTTTCTAGTTGTTAAATTAAGCAGTACATTTTTTGATTTTCCAAGTGATTTTCATAATAATTGGGAAAAACTGGGAAAAAACGTAAGAAAACAGGAAAATGTACTGTATATTATTTTCAATTTAAATCATTTTTTTTTTTAATGTAATTCAGTTTAATATTTATAGAGACTTGAAATTTCTATATAAAATGTATATTTACTTTTTCTAAGCGTGGTAAAATGTACAAAACACTTGTGTCATTTTTGAGCAACTTTTTTACCAATAATTTTGCTCTGATTTACAATGACAGCACTTGTTCTAAAAGGATTGCAAAGACACTTTAGGGGGTCATTTTTTGATTTGCTCATGATTTTTCCACATTAAATATTAAAGGAAAATCGTATCATGTTCATCGAACGGAAGACTGTGTATTTTAAAATTTAGAACGAAATGGTTAGTGAAGGAAAATAAGTATCATAAATAATATTAAATCCAATATTGTTATTTTGCAAGACATCAAGACTTTTAAAAAAAATATTATCTTTTCGAATGAGCGTTGATATTTTTTAGGTTTCTATTTGAAAATTAAAAGCACAATATTGAAAATATATTTAAGATGATTAAACGGTTTTATAATGCTATGGGGAATAAAATTAAACATCAATTTTATTTAAAATTTTCGTGGATATTCGCTGGATCATGATGTCATTATATTGTATGCAATATGAACCAAAATGTTTTTGGATAGATCAATATTTAAATTAATTATTGTATACACATCGACGAATTTGGCTGACTAAATTTTATAAAAATATACCTACGTTCGCTAATAGTTTGGTAATAAATTAAATACACGTGGTTATTTGTATTCGCGTATATACTTTAGTCTCTAGTTATAACCAAATATAGGTACTTTATAATTATATTAGATATATAATTTAAAATCACTGAAATTCATTTATTAGTCACATGATATGATATTATTTAAAAAAATATATCGGCGCAGTTACATCTATTGATTCTAGATTCGAACTCCAAATACACAAGTATTATTTTTATTTATTTTTTTTTTAACTAACCACTTACTAGCTGCCCCGCATAGCTTTGTTCGTGTAAATAATACAATATTAAATGATAACAAAATTAAAAAAAAACTGAGTAATAACTAACTGTAGGTTAAATGGAAGGTAGGAGAAAGAGAGAAATTTAATTTATATTTAATAATGAAAGATAAACCATTTATAACGAGCGAGGGGTTCGGTTATATATATTATAAAAGGCAGTACAATTTACGTTTTTTGTCAAAATTTAGTTTTAAAATGTATTCTTATAAAAAAAAACTACATTAAATTCAAAAATTCTTTTTTTACCACATACTACAAATTACAACAATGAATCTAATTTTTTCAAGCATTTCTGTTTAGTCTAACGATTTTCTCCACAAAATCTACCGAATAAAAATTACGTGAAAACTTAAAAAATCAAAATGTCTAAAAATAGCTCAAAAATAGCACAAATGTTTTGAAAATGTTACCACTTTTAAAAAGAGCAAATTTAAGTTTTATGTCTCAACTTCAAGTCTCTATAATTATTTTAAACTGAATAAAATTAAAAAAATGATATAAAAAATAATACATTTCGTAAAATTGTTTCGTTTTAGATTCTGCGTGGAATAAGGAATTTATTTTGGTTTTAAAAAGATGTTTTTTTTATTTTTTTTTTTTTAAACACTTTTTCTACCAGAAAGCATACTCCAATTATCAAGTATAGCACCTTATCTGAAAGGAAATGTTTTATGGGTGGTACTTTAAACAGATAATTTTTTGAAATTTGCATTAATATTCGAGATAACGAGGAAAACTTCGGTCTTTAGATTAAAAAAGATAAGAAGATTAAAAATAGGTTGTCATTGGTAACCGTTTTTATTTATTTTTCGTTGTTATTAAGTTTGTATTATTTTAATTTTTTTTAAACAATCATTGTCATAGAAACGCACATTGTTGTAATCATTTTACCATAATTTGATATATACCGTATATTATATTGTTGACATAGCCACACTATCAATTAAACTCCGCTCTGAATCGTTTTATCATCAGCAATGGTTTATCGTTGATTACAGATATACATTAAATTCCCGTCTGTAGCCTACCTTCCTAATTTCCCACCTACAACAGTGGCTGCGAAGTATGTTCGTCCTTTTTTATTCGTGTCATTAGAAATTTAAAAATTAATTAATTTTACAGTTTTTCGAAATTATTATGTAAACCGCTTGGAAAACCAAAAAATACTTTTTCTTAATGTAGATACAATTTTCGTTCAGAAAAAAATATTACACTTGATACAAAATAATATTTCTGGTAGAGCAGTTGTTCACAAAACGAAAAAAAATTAATATGTCAAAGAAAAAATCATCGTAAAACCAATTAATTCATTGCTACGCTACGAATCTAAAAATATAAACGTGTCTCGCCGTTTTCACCGCCGTACAATTAGTCATTGTTTCCGGGAAATTTATTTTTTTTTAAATAAAGGTACTTGCTTGCCAGTGAAAACTTTACAATAATTAATTCACATTTATAAATTGTATTATTACCTAAGGAGACAGCGAGGTTTCGTTGTTGTCGCTAATCGTACAAATTACTGCACTTATCTTCAATATTATTCGTTTTAATGAAAAATTACCGGGTAACCATGGTTACCCGTATTGGAGTTGGATGCTGCGAGTCACGTATAATTACGGGGAAATGCGTTATCATTTTTTAAACTTGTGTCATTCAATACTGTGCAAAGATAAAGTCTTGTAGACACTATTATAGTTAAATATGGGTAATTATTTTATAAAATGTGAAATCAAAATTAAAATACCAACACTGTTCTATATAAATATTATAACGTTTGAAAATTAAAAAAAAAACTGTTAAGTATATATTCCTATATTAATGGATTAATTATTTTTTACTTTATCATGTACTAGACTTTATTAGGTCCCGTGTCTCTACTAATCGTCAAATAATTACCTAATAATAAAATTATACTGTTTTAATGAACCTCGTCTAATAAGTTTAACATGACGAGTGTACATTGTTGTTTGGTTTCAGTATTGTGGCCAAAGGAGCCCGTGGTGGCAAAGGTGCCGACGGAATGGGCATTTCTAAAGGATCAACGGCCATAGTTGTGGTCGAGTTGTACAAAGATCAAACGTTGCACATTTTGGTCGGCCAAGAAGGTGGCGACGCGTGCCGAAAAGTACGTACTTGAACACCTTATAATAGAGGGTACTTATGCGTTTAATTGGTCACACAATCGTGAAATGTTATCGCTCATCAGTTTCACTAAAATATAATATCCATACATTTATGTAATTGATAAAGTATACGATTTGTCATCCTGTAATAATTTGTTTCCGTCATTTAGCTATGCAGTTATCAGATATACCTTATTTATTGTATTTATTATTTTTTTTAAATTCTGAGCGGAGTGAAGAAGCTTATAGTTTTACAAAGATGTTTATTTTTGTCTTTATCTGTGCACAACTTTTCTACCAGAAGACTTGCCCAGATTTGAAGTGTAGCACCTTTTTTGAAAAGAAATTTTACTGGGGAGGTACTTTAAAGAAATAATGATAAAATCAAAAATAATAAAAATAAAAATAACATCAGCGCCAAATATAATAGTTTCCTAACCAACAATCTCACTGACAGTGTAAATAACAACAATAATATTAACCAAATTTACAATTTACAGTATTCAAAACGTATAATAATATCATTAATTCGTTAAATAATAAATTAAACATTAATCATAATAAATCAATAAATACATTTGATTAATCGGGTATTTATTAATTACATGCCAATGTAACAAAACATGTTAGGTAAAGCATATAAAAACATTAAAACCAGATTCAAAGAACATACATCTGAAATAAGATTAAAAAAAGAAAAACCCAAATCTAACTATGTCATACATGTTTTAGAAAGTAACCACAGCATCACAATTTACATTGAAAAAGATTTATTGATAATATGCACACAAAAAAGTAAATATTGAAATTCAGTTCTGGAAAGTTACCATATTCACAATAAAATAAAAACAATAATTTCAATAATTTATTAGATGTTTAAACAGATTTTAAAAACTATATTTTATTTTCTTATCTAAATAAACTTAAAGATGATAATAATAGTGATAACATTATTTAATCAAATTTCTCAGCTATCATCGTTTTGTTATATTAAATATGTACAAACTTTTATGATATTATAACGACTATGGTTATTTTTATTTTAAAATTTATATTGTTCCTACTTTTAAATTATATTATGTGAATCATTAAATTACATTGTTTATCAGTAACTTGATTATGGCATAAACCCAAACTAAGTAATTGTGTAAATAAAACTTATTATACGCTTTATGTCAACTTTTTAAACAAAAATATTGTATATAATTAAATAAAAGAGTCATTTCAAATATATAATTTTATAATTAAATTATCATCAGGCACATTCTAAACAACTGTGCAGGGGCGTACGCAGGTGTAGCGTTCTAGGGTTTTAACCTCCCCTCACCAACGTTTCTACCTCCTGCCAAAATTTTTTTAAGCATTATTTTTATTGATAATTTGTATGGGTGGGGAGGGGCAATTTCCTCCGCGGGTTTTTGATTAACCTATAATGAAAATCTTAAACAAAGTAAAATCCTGCGTAGGCTACTTCAACTGTGTAAATTGATATCATAAATAAATAATTTAGCATAGGTAGCTTACTAACCCTACCTGTCTAATTTTTTTACATACAATTGAAGGATGAATATTACTTTTTTCGCACTTTCCATCAAAAGTTTTTAAGTAAATTTTCTGTGCTTACGAATACTTCTAGACATATACCTGCGAGAAATTAGTTTGATTACACTTTTGTAATTTTAGGCCTATAGGAAAAAAACCAGGAAAGTTAACTGATACTGAAAACATTTTAAGTTAACTTTAGAAACTGGGAAGTAGATTTTCTGGTTTTTTTCCTTTCGTTTTATCTAAAAACTAAGTAAAAAATCAACTTAATTTATAGTGATACATTTTTATCAATGAATCGTACTTACTTATTTAGGACATTAGGTAGTATATGTATCCAAGTATCTTTATATATTTTTTTTCAATCTTTATCTTATAACTATTTAGTAATTTAATTTTGTGTCAATTTATAGGACTTCTAAAAATCTACGAGGTACCTTATTTAGTTAGTGATTACCTATCAATGTGTACCTTAAGTACATTTGTTGATTTAAATCAAATCAGTACAATACAATTACAAACAAAATAATTCTAGATTCACGACAAGTCAAACTTTTTTTTATATACATAAAAATATTTGACATTTTTATTATAAACAATTAAACTATCAGTCGATTCTATCAAATTATCGTTAATTAGTATGTTGATTTTAAATTTAATATTGGATACATTTAAAAAAATTGAAATTAACTTAATATTATGCAATTGAAATTCAACCCATTGTTTCATAAGTTAATAAAAAAAAAACAAATATCAAAAGCTTAAGTTAAAATTAACTTAACTATTTATTTTTAACAAAATTAGTCAATGCTTAGCCTTGTATTTTTACCGTGCATATTTTTATCGTATTTATCACAAATCTACAGTGCATAAAATTCTGGTTTTTAAAATATAATTTACACATTTTGTTTTAGACGTTCGAGAAACAAGACGGAGCGTGTCAGCGGGAACAGTACTTCCGGTCCGGTAGCGCTCTTAAAGTATTGCACGACTTGCGCCTGCTCAACGGTGGCGGTGGTGGAGGCGGTGGATCTTTCGTTTTCACAGTTGAGTACAGTAATTTCTCAGGGAACTATAAAGATAACGCCTATATAAAAACCATATTTCTCGTACACAGCGGTGACATTACTATTACACATTTTTTTTTTTTTTTACCTGGTTATAGTTAAACGAGTCATGACCGTGCATTTTTTTTTTCCAATTAATAATTATGCATGTGCGTCAGTCAACGATATCGCAATTATAGCCAGCAGTATCACGACTGGAATAAAGTTTAATAATACAATATAAGGAAGACGAAAAAAACCCACTAAAAATCAAAATAATACGCATCACTTCAGCGGAATAAAACGAAAATAACAGTTTACATGATGATTATATCTTATTATTGAATGCTCATTATTTCACAAAAATTTTTTTTTGATAATTTAAGAAACAAGGAGATCTAAAATGTTATGTAAACATTATTTTTTTTTACCCTTATTTTTGGTTAGAAACGACCATAGGAGGTCGTTTCTGTGTCTCCCCTAATTTGTTTCATGAATAACCTAAAACTAATTATGCACAAATAACCGGACATCGTGCATAGTCATACACAAACGATCGTCCTGGGTAGAATTCCAAAATTCTAATTTGGGGGGAAACAGAAATGGAGCCGTAAAAATACCCACTACTTTTCCAAACTTCAAAATGGAATATCTCATAAATGACGGAAATCAAAAATGTTAACACTGAAATGTATTTAACTAATACTTTGTTTATATGTGGAACTTTTAATATTGGTTACCGTTTGAAAATCAAAACTTGAAATTGTTTTACCCCCAAAAATAACCATGACAAAAAAATAATGGTGAAGTAAGGTGAAGTTAGATCTGCTTGTTTCTTAAATTGTTTCTAAAATTTTTTTTTTTTAAAAAGTACATATTTTACGAAATAATGGGTTTCAATAATAAAAGAATCATCCTGTAAATAGTGATAATGATAGTGAAACAGACTATTAAAACAAATTATTTAAAACTCAGTTGTGATTTTTTATAAAATTTATTTATACCTACTTCTTTAAAAGTAGGCGCCTATACAAAATACCATAAAGAGGGCACCACACCGTGGACATCTACTGTGTCCTTTTTACGAACGCAAGACATAAAAAATTTGCGTTCAGGAGGACACATTTTTTGCCGTTAGTTTTAATATTAAAGCAAATTTACTTATTACTAAACTTAAAGGTAAGACAATTATATAATATACCCCAGCGTTGATATTATGTCGATCTTTGAATTTTTAAGCAAGATATAATCATTTTTAAATTGTGATATTTAACATATTCATGTCTCATTTAAAAAATAAAAATATGGTAAAATCATCATTGCCTGTACTTTAACATAGTTATAATCTTCTTATCTTTGATTTTAGTAATAGGTCAATTTACTTTAATATTAGAACTCATGGCACAGAATGTGTCTTATTGAACACAAATTTACTATGTCCCGTGTTTATAAGACGGAGATAGTAGATGTTGGTGTGGCATCCTCATAAAACACTCTTAATTGAATACGACAAAGATCTACACATGCTATTTATCGATTTCCAGCAAGTTTATGATAGCATCAGTAGAGATCGACTATGGTCAGCACTTATGCATTTCGGATTACCAAAGAAATTAGTTAACTTAATAAATTGTTGCAATTTAAGCACATTTTGCAATGGTTAGGTTAGCTTTCCTTGTACGTTTTCTTGGAGAAATATCAAAGGATTTTGCGGTTATATATTAATTGAAACAAGGAGACGCATTATCTCCTGCATTCTTACATTTAGCTCAAAAAGTAATAAGAGACATAGAGGAAAACCAAAAAATGGAAATACTGGAGCCTACAACTCACTTATTATATTTGGACGAAATTGTGATATTTAGAGAATCGAAAATGGAACTAAAACGTACTGTAAGAAATCTCATTTTGAAAAGATATGCCTTAAATGGAAAAAAGACACTATAAATATATGCAATGAGTAGGCACCTAACTCCATTACAAAATTTGAACATTATTGTTTATATTTTGAACATGTCTAGAATTTTAGATATTTACATACTATTTTAGATTTCTAGATAGGGTCCTAATATACATAAATTATAAAAACGATATGCATAACGAGATTTAGTCCAGAACAAGTGCAGCAAACCGTGGGTACTATGCAATGAATAAAATATTCACATCGAAACTTCATTCAAGAGACACAAAGAAAAAATTATACATTGCCTACTTTCGCCCCATTATAATGCACGGATGTGAAACGTGGTTCACGATACAAGGTGACAAGAATAAACTATTGATCTTCAAAAGGAAAATATATGAACCTATGTTAAATCGCAATACTGATATATACGAGCGGAGGAAAAACGCAAACTTAAACAGACTGTATAATGCACCCGATTTACAAGATTTTTTTTAAGGCCATAAAGGTTAGAGTGGGCTTGTCATGTACGGTATGCAAAGGGTAGATTGATTAGACAGATTAACCTATCCGAGAAATTTGATGACTGATTTATTTACATTTTGTGTTTTCGTATATTTTTATATGGATATACCTCTTATAATATTATTACTACGGTGTCATTATTATAAGACTTTTTTTTTTTTTAATTTTAAGGGCTCACAAGAGCATGGTTTTTATCCACTTGTGATCGGCGCCGGTGGAGGTGGTTTGGCACATGGGCCTTTCAAAGACGACAGCCGACAACATGGTAACGGCACAAATCCAAGGTTACCGCCGATTACCGCACCGTCATTCGGTGAAAACCCCGCAGGTTTGTGCAGTTGTGAATAGTTTTCTAATTCCCAAAATGTATACTTTTAAACTCTTAAATTTCAAGTAGTTGTATAAATAATTTGAAAATCGTACGTCACGTATAAAATCTAATATAGCTATTATAAGTGTATTACACATACTATATTTGGTAAAAATCTATACGGTCTCTATGATTATTTTCACTCTATAATAATGAAAAAAGACAAAACTCCGAAAATTGTTCCGTTTTTCCAGTGTTCTTTCTTTCTTATTTTTTTCATTTTTTTTTTTTTTTTTGAAAAGTAAATAAAATAAAAATAAACAAAAAAAACCGAGCCAACTTAACGACATTTGCTATCAATTATCTCCGTGATATTGACAATCGAAGCAAGTTTTTTGGTCGACAAGTAGTTTACAGGCAGAAAAAAATATTCGTAAACGGCATAGCTCCGTCAAATAGAACCAAATTTCCGCCATTATTCTTATATAGATATATTTTTGTAAAACAATGAATAACTGAACACTATAATAGTACAATAATTATTCTGTTAATAAACACAAATTAAACTATACAATTATTTTATAGTCACTTCTGGAAAAATGTTAAAAATTGAGCATAAGATTGGTAAGGACACGTTTGAGTTAATTTGGTTTGGAGAGAGCAATTTATTTAAAAGGAATTCAACTAGACTACGAATACCTATAATGGGTTAATAATATTGTATTATACACTAAGCAATATACTATATTATCGTTTCTTCGTTTAGAAAAAATGTTACCTCGATATTGTTTTGGAATCATCAAATTTTCAACTCTACCATATTATATACAGTGAAATCTCTGAATAGCGGACACCCTCGGTTACCGAATTTTTGTCCGCTATTCAAAGGTATCCGTTATTCAGAGGGGTAAATTTTTGAAATTCTCTAAGGATAATATGTAAAGTGAAAACATCCGCGCTATATTAAATTAAATTATAACGTAGTTATTGTCGTTAGTCGTTAGTCGTCAGTCTTATCATATTGTTCGATAACGAGTTTGTTTTGAGCGAGTTCATTATCGTTAAACCTAATGCTGTCGCCGTTTTGTCATTGTTTTTAATAGGTGTCTGCTATTCGTAATCTTATTGAGTTCGTTAGCGTTATTACATTATTAAGATAGTACATATTAATGCGAATGTGTTTAGGTACTGTCTTTTTGTTATTATTTTTAAATTAAGATTAAAATAGTCATAGACGCAACTAAACCACCATCTTTAGGTGGGAGGGTGTGCTAAAATGATTGAATACAATTTGACCCATCAAAGACCTGTGAGGGGCATGGCCTCTACATAATCCCTTTACACGACGCTTACAATAGGCAACTACACATTTCATGTAAAATTTTGTATACACAAATTTATCCTAACTATTTTAGCATTATTTTTCTACATACACGCATTATACACAAATAGGATATCTGTACTTTGTTCTGATGCTCATTAACTATGAAATAGGTGAATAAAATATGTATTCGTTACCATGAGAAAGCTAACTGGGGGTGCTAAAGACTCCCTAGCACCCCCTAGTCACGCCTAAGAAAATAGTGTCCACTATTCGGAGATTTTCCCACTAAAAAAGTAGTGAAAATGTCCCCGTTTTGAAAAAAAACGTCCGCTATTGGGAGGTGTCCATTAGAGAAGGTTTCACTGTACATAGATAATCGCACACGCCGTTTTAATTGTTACTTTTATAATAATATATTTAAACTAAACAAATTATAATAATATACCTACGCTTTGATGTTTCAGTTTTTTTTTTTTTTTCTGAACTTTATATAGAAAACGTAATTTCCGAGAAGTGACTCCATTTAAAATATACAAGTTTTTTTATATATATATACTTAAACTTTCGATATCGGCGCTGTTTACAATATTTCTTGGAAAATTATTTCTTTACTTCAAAATATTACGGTTCCCAAGTTTTCGATATTGTACCCGTAGAAATGCAATACATCTTGCGGTTAAAAGAAATGTAAAAGCAGTTATTATACGAGTATAATGTACCAATGCATGTTCGACGGTAAACCTATACTTAAGAGATAGGTACCAACCGACAGTCAAACGGACTAGTAATGTGTTTGTTCGATGCGTATGCGGTGCAAAATGTTTTTCAACATTATGATAATAATAATGTATTCAAACTGTATTACGACGCAAAAATATTATATTCGTCGATCAATATAATGACTTTCCATACAATGGAACAATTTGAAATTTTATTAGAACGGGCAAAATACAGTAAGTAGTTTTTAACAGATTCTTATTTATAAAAACGGAGGTAAAACATAATATTACATTTTCTAGAAAACCGTTACGTAATACTCAAATTACTTTGTTCCCTATTTGAACTGAACATATTTATATGTTATATATATTATATTATTATTATGACATATCCCGCAGCAGTCATCCATCCCACCTGGTTCTAGTTTACTTTTAGATCGCCTTATACAAAATTCACTGTTTTGGCGTTTAAATTAACAAATAAATAATATACGCCGTATGTTATATATTATAAATTATCGTCGTTATTGTTGTTATTATTATTATCGTATTATATTTGTCTACGGAAACGATAATTTCCACTCCCATAAAAGTATATTGATATGTTCAATTCGAGTGTATTTTACATACTGTGCATAGATCTATTTATTTAACTTTTGTTATTTTTATAAAATAAACGAATACATGTATACTTTGCTTCATTTTTGAAATAAACTCATTTAATTCAAATATAAGTCATGTTCATATTTAAAGATAAAATTATTTTGTTGTTTTTGTTTAACAATAATGTTGTTAAAAAATATTTACATTATTAGTCAATTATTCTATGCAAGCTCTTTACAGAAATATTCTGCAATCTATTGAATCCAAAAATTATTGTGAGAAAAATATAATAAAATATGGGAAAAACAATTTTGAATGTGAAGGTACTTTAGAAAGGTTATTTTTCGATTTTCTCAGAAGTTTTCTCATCAAATTTGAAAAACTGAAAAAAAAACGGAGGAAAAACAGGAAAATACTCTTATAAGAAATGTAGGTAATAGTTAAATATATTACGGCCTTCTTTTTTCTTTTGCGCATTTTTTCTACCAGTAATTTATTTTTAATTTATAATAATAGCAATATTTCTAAAACGAAATTCGACTGGGAAGGTATTTTAGAGAGGTCAATTTTCGATTTTACTCAGGTGTTATTCCAAAAAATGTCAAAAACCGGGAAAAACATGGGAAAACAGTGTAAAACGTAGGAAAAAAGGAAAAATCGGTACAACATTAAACGAATATTATTAAAGAAAATATATAAAGCCTATTTAATTATTGTACTATAATATGATATATTTATTGTTGACAAAGCATTACTATCAACTAAACTCCGCTCAGAATCGTTTTTTCGTATGCAATGGTTTATCGTTACTTACAGGTATATATAAAATTACCTATAACCGTGGCTTCACCCGTCTCATTATCCTAGGACGTCTTTTAAATTTTGAGATTACTAAAAAATATTCAAAGTCACGATTCTTTTCTTTATAACTTCTAATGTCAAAAAAGCTGATTCTGTATCGAGACCAGTGGTTCTTAACCTATTTTGAATGACAGAACACGAAACATTCTATACGATTTTCGCGGAACACAGCCGTAAAATAAAACGGTATTGATTCACACAGTTTTTTTTAAATAGGCGTAATTGTATCGGACGCTATATTATGTGGTTAACCATGCTTACAGTTTAATCCAATACGGACTTTAATGTGATAGATAATGAAGACTGGAAATTGGCGTGTTTATATGAAAAATACCGTTTTAATTTCGCTGGTGCCATTTGCTCTATTAAAAAGGGTTTTCCTCATAAACCACGCAAAGGAGAATTTGACAATAAAATTTTTCAACATAGGTAAACCCAAAATTTAAATAATCTATTCAATAATGCCTACTGACCTTTTTTATTTTGTTCTCATTATTGAGAGTATCATCTTTGATATAAATTGTATTTTCAGCGCCAGAATCATGTTTCATGTTTTAGAAATTTGTCCATTTTGTTATTAAAATAGTCGTTAAAAATGAATTTCTAAATAGATAGATTGTTTTATTAGTTAAATAAATCTCAAATCGAACTTACTTAAAAAAAAAATAATAATAATCTTATTTAGGAAGTTTTTCACGTTGATAACCGTGGGCAACGCACTAATACTAATATATTTTATAACTTTTATTATTGCGGAAAAATAAAATGTTCGATACCAACGACCTACGTTATCGTCGTATGGTGGCAATATTATACAATATACATATATAATTCGAAGTTTAACGAAAATGTTTTTGTGTACATGAACAAAAATAAACCAACAAAACTTAAAATATATTCTATACAGTATACAATTATACACGTCTTATAATTTTGTATTTTAAAATGTCAACATGTTAAGACTATGTAAACTAAAAGTTTAGTTTACTTTCCTCTGATTTAAAAATGTTGGTGGAACACTTAATATACCAAGTCCACGTAACAAACTTTATTAACATGTAATAAATTGGGTATCTTTTCTTTCTGTCTAGTGACCTCTATGTCACCTTGTAAATATCCTTGTGGGAAAATGTGGTGCCATTCCATTCCTGATTACCGTTCTAATAAAAATTTCGAAAGATATGACTTTCATACCGTTATTATTATTGTGTTTATGTAAACTTTATTTTTCTATCGTGAAAATATTCTATACTTCTTTCTCATATTTGGCATTTTTATCTCCTATTACCCTTACTAATCACATTTAGTTTTAGGTACAAACATTAACAAAAATAACAATATTTATTAAAAATATAAACAAGATTTATCAATATTCATTTTTTCTTTGTTTAATGTAAACGCCATAAATAATTTATTTCTTTATTTAATTAAAATAATTAAATAATACCTTTTAAGTAAATTTCCTAACAATAATTTAGAATACAAATTTTGAGCATAATATATTCATAACAATTTTTTAACAAATATTATATTTTTAAAATGTTAAAACTCTTTTTGCTTGTGTTTATATGTGTGTGTTCCAGAACAATAAAAATGTCGCTTACGTCATTTCGCTTGTTAAGGCTCGACATTTTAAACTTATCGGTAACATATTGAAATAACGACAATTAAGATGCGTTTAAAATGCGCATTAGTCGCACGCATTGGTCGGGTTAATTATTATACGGCTGCAATTAATGTACAATTAATAGAATTAATACCTAGCTGAATACTTTGATGCTTTGATGTCGATGCAGGAGCCGGCGGTGGCTGGTTGCCAGGCAACTACACGGATGAAACAAAACTAAGCGGATCGGCATTGACCAACGTCGGCGGTGTATCGAGCGAAGGTGGTGGTGTCGGCGGTAACGCGTGCTACAAGAGCCGTGGTGGCACCAAAGGATTTGGCGGGTTCGGTGGTGGTGGTGGCGGATGCGTTGCCGGCGGCGGAGGCGGCGGTTTCACTGGTAAGCCAAGATAATTTATGTTCGCTTTTACTTTTTGCTTTACTGCTTTTAAAACTCGAAGGTCTAGATCCTGACTAGGCTTATGCCTTTACTGGAAGAATGATATGGGTACATGAGTTTTTAAAGAATTGATGGTTCATGACTTATACTGGAGAGGTTTTGGTTTTGGTTTTGAAGGTAGTTGATTCGATAGATCTCAGGTTTCCGATATTAGCAAATTTTGAGAGAGAATTTAAGTAAAATCGTTCAAATAAACAAGTACTTGAGAATGGATTGAATTTTTAAATTGGTTTTAACTCTGCTGAATCAATTTTAATGACGCCATGTGTCGTATCGTATCCGTACATATATGTTACATACGGAGTCCGGAATTGTATATTTCGCAAAGTGTACAACGATCATTGCACACATTGTGAAATAAGATATAAAATACTTGAAACTATAATAACAGTTATTTTTTAAAAGTATTTTCCTAATAAATATTACATAACTTTTATATTTATATTATTATCTCTTATGAGTTTTGTTGCCCACGTTATCTAAAATACTGGTAAAGGTATAATGCAATAAAAATGATTAAGTTTCTCCAGGGCCATTTATCAAAATGTTTAACGTTGCGTGCTTTTAAAACAAAAACCGCAGCTTAAGTAACATAATATGTTATATGATATTATCACTTAATTGATATATTTTGAACTTTTGTAAGAATAAACAATGGTATAATAGTATGAAAGAACCTACAGTGATTTGTATGCTGAAATATTTGACAAACTATACAAAATTATATTTGATTTTAGTAATTTGTAGTTTTATAGCAATATTTTAGATTCTGAGCGAAGAATGTATTGGTTTTACAAAGATGTTTGCTTTTTTTTTTTCATATAATGTGTACGGAAATTCGACCAGAAATCTTGCTCAATTATGTACGCACGATAACATTTTTGGAATGGGAATATTGTACAGATGGATTTGGTAGGTCATTTTTTGATTTTCCAAGCAGTTTTCATAACATCTGTGGAAAACCATGTTAAAACGTAAGAAAAATGGGAGATTTACAACAATAATGCTTTTATTGTTTTTCAATTTTGTTATTTGTTGTAATTCAGTTAAAAATATTCATGTACTCTTTATGGACTTAACATTTGGAAAAGAACTTATATTTAACTTTTCTAGACGTCGTAAAATTTTCAAAAAATTTAAGCCATTTTCGAGCTATTTATAGACATGTTAATTTTGCGAGTTTTTTACGTAATTTTTATGCGGTAGGTAAAATTGTTAGATTTAAAAATAATGCTTGAAACAGAAGGTTCATGAAGAGTCTTACTTGTGATCAACAAAAAAAAAAAAATTGAGTTAAAAGTAGTAATTTTTTTTATAAAGGAAATTTAATATCAATTTTGACCAAAATTTTTTGAGTGGAACAAATGTAATTTTTAAATTTTTTATATTTAAAACTTATGTATATTGTCGATTTAAAAACGATGGTGAAGTCAAAATTGAACCGACTGACTAAGTTTTCAAATTATAGCTTTTTGAAATTCTGATATAATGCGTATATTATATGTTATGTTAAATAACTCTATATTGTCTTTTCTGGAAAATTTTTATCATAACCGAATAGTTGCACATACCTATTGTCATCCTAGGGTTTATGAGTTCAAAAATGTGTTTTAAAAAAGATTTTTTCACTTATTTTTCCATTTTATCTAAAAAGGTAAAAAACTAATTCATTTTGGGTGTACCTAGAGACCTAGCTATCGACTTGTTTTAATCTAAAACTACCTCTCAATTTTTGTGAAAACTTTTCTATCAAAAATCTTGCCCCGATTTTTAAGAATACCACCTTTTCTGAAAGGAAATCGGATTGGGGAGTTGTTTTTCAATTTTCCTAAGAGTTTTCTCAACAAACAGGAAGAACCGGGGCAAAACGGAGGATAACGGGAAAACGGGAAAATCGGTACAATATTAAACAAATATTATCTAAGAAAATATATAATGCCTTTTTAATTATTTTATGTCATACATATAGTGTTGACAAAGCATCACTCTCGATTGAACTCCTCTCAGAATCGTTTTTTCGTTAGTAATGATTTATCGTTGCTTAAAGATACAAATTAATACTTAACCTTACACAAATTTGTATATGATTTTATATCTATTTGATGTTGTTTGGTATTTAATGAAAATTTAAAAACAAAGATGTTTATTTTGTTTTATTTTTTTTATATATCTGTGGGCAACTTTTCTACCAGAAATCTTGCTCCAATTTATATGACATAGAATTTTTTGTGAAAGAAAATTTTGTTGGGGAGGTACTTTAAAGAGGCCATTTTTCGATTTTCTCAAGAATTCTCTCATGTAATGTTAAAAACCAAGAAAAAAACAGAGAAAAACCGAAAGAATATACGAAATATATTAAGAATTATAACGATTTTTTTTTCTTTGCGCAACTTTTTTACCAACGATTTCGTGCAAATTTATATAGATAGTGATGTTTTTAAAACGAAATCCGACTAGAAAGGTACTTTAGAGAGGTCAATTTTCGATTTTCTCACCTGTTATTCCAATAAATGTTAAAAACCCGGAAAACATGGGAAAACTACGAAAAACGTAGGAAAATCGGAAAAATCGGTACAGCGTTAAACAAATGTTATCAAAGAAAATTTATAAAGCCTATTTAATTATTTTACTATAATATGACATATTTATTGTTGAAAAAGCATCACTATCAACTGAACTCCGCTTAGACTTTTTTTTTCGTAAACAAGTCTTATTGTTGCTTACAGGTTTACATTAAATTACCTAGTGGGGAAACAAAATTATTTTATATTAAAATATCTATAGTAGTGATAGCACCCGTGCCCATTATCCTAGGGCGTTTTTTTTTTTTTTTTTACAAAATAAATATCAACAAACTGTGAATTCGCGTAACTCAATTGCGTATTATTTTTACCACTACGGTAGTGTGACAATTAACACAATAATTATTTCGACAATCGAAAGTAATTAGTATTTTGAAATTAATATAATTTTAGGTTTTTAGTTTTATTCGAGTATTCCGAAAAAAAAAAAAAAAAAATAAATACTTAAACCAATAACATCAATTGTTCGACAGACAATAACTAATGTTTTTACATTACAAAACAAATCATTTGGACAGTGTTCCAACTAATAATTTTAATTTTTGTATTAAAATATTATATTTTATATTATTAATGAAAACAAATTTATAATATGTTAAGTATTATGTGCTATATTTTTTTTGTTCTTTTAGAACATATTACATGAAAATGAAAATTTAAATATGTTTGCAAGAACTTTCGGGGGGAATGGGAAATTGGTGTGCTTTTCGGAGGGCTCAGTTTCCCAAGCCTCTGATCCCCCCTCCAAATTTCCACCAACGCTCTTCATTGATGAAAATCATTTTTCGTAAGATGCAGAGGAAATTTGTGTACTTACAGCCTAGTTAGTTCGTTTGTTATTAACTAGGAAAAGTTTCTATTTTGATGCAATTTCGAAAGAAACTAATTTGACATTTTAGTTCTGATGCATCAATGCATCATTACATTTGGCAGTATCATTATGAAGACAGTTTCTTGCAACAATCTTTTTACCTTGATTTGAATACACATCAATGTTCAGAAAATCCTAAAACAATTTGAACATATCATTTGCAAAATCATAAACAGTCAAACTATTATTCATTTTATGTAATGGTTACATTAGTTTTAACTGTTATAAGTTTTCATTATAGTTATGGTACGTTTATTAATGTATTTATTTTATATTGTTTAAAAATTTTAAAAATTCTAGTATTCCTCGATAGTTTTTCTGATCTCGTTACGGTAGAGCAGCAAAATTTACATTTACAACAAACCTCTATAGAGTGTAATGCAAACGATAATGTTTTTTATCGATTGCATATTCAATGCCCGATTTATTAAAATGTTCAAATTATGATTGATCTAAAATTAAGGTGGCATTAATATTCAAATTCGGGGCTATATAGTGGTTTCATCTCTCAAAACGAGGGTGACAAAAATGACCGTTATGTAAAATTGCACAGTTAGTTATTTGTTAAATGTTCTGTAAAAAAAATTACTATAATTGTTTTACTTTCCGAAATAATGAGTGTTTTACATTATGTTGATCACTCTGCAAAACCGAACGCTGTGAAAATAAACGTAGCTGTTGCCACCGTTGTTCTTTGTTGCTGCTACTAATGTAAGATAATTTCAGTTAAATCGATTTAGGTACCAGCTTTACTCTAACTAATGTAAGTAATGCTTCGATTTAATTATGAGGTATTCGCGAAACGAATGTGTAAAATAATTAAATTTGTAATTAAGTTAAGTAAACATTATAATATAGATTGTTTTTGTATTACCATTTAAACGCATATTCAATACAGCCAATGAGTGGTAGGGGCGTGGCTCACTGCCTACGTCATTTATATACCGTTTAAAAAAAAAAAAGCGTGCGGAAATGTTTGATACAGAAGTTGATTTTTTTAAACGTTCTACAGACACTTTCACAAACAGTCGTAGAATTAAATGTTTCCTATTTCCAACAAGCTTTTCCGGCATTTCAAAATATATTAAATAACAGCATTGCAACACCCGAGAAATTCAATTATTTTTAACGGGATCGAACGTGACGGAATGAATTCCATCGTAGTAAACGTTCGGTACTTACACTTTCGTTTCCGACGGCACAACTCATACAATATAACATTATAAGGTCACAAAACAAATTATTTCAATAAATAGAATTAGTAAAAGTTCGTACAGTACTTTACGTCAGTTATCAAAGACGCGACTCTGGTATTACGTTATATGCGAGGCGATCAGTTTTTAGGAGAAGTTTAATTATTCGTTATGCTGCCGAACGTGAAATTATATTTATTTTAATCAACGCAATATTTACACATAGTAATATATTATGATACGTAGCAAATAGGTATGTAATAAAGAACTACGTCATTATAATTAAACACGATTAAGCGAAAACTTTACACATATATCAGACTTAATACTCCCGAACTTTGTCCGTTTTTGAATATTTTAGTTGTATGGAACTTACTCTTTTCTTTTCCGTGGCACGCTAGGTGCCTAATGAAAACACGAAAATGAATACTAATGAAACGAACGTATATCACCGCGTATCACCGAAAAACAAAATTTCAATGACATTATTCTAAATACACAGGCACGGTAGTGAATTTAACCCAAATGGATGTATATTTTGTTGCATCGTACAAGAAAATCGATCGAAATTTGTTCGGTGTTATGTGTAATTGAAATACGGAATCTTATTTCGAATTTTTCTCGGTTATTGATTGGGTCAGAAAATTTAAATGTACGTTTTCGCGATTCAATCTGGCCAATCCAGTATTAATTTATATTAAATTTTTTTGTTTAGTAATAATTTTTGAAACCACTGGCTTTTTTTTCAATATATTTCAGGGGCATTTTGAAAATTTAAAAATGATTTAAGTAAAACTTTATTTTATTGTGGAAATGTAGTTTTTTTTTTATTCGTTTGCATTTGTCATAGACTACGGGTACTGAAATAATATTAGGTACAAATGCCGAAATTCTACGATTATTTTTTACTTATATTTATCTCTGAAAACTCGCAATGAATCCTAGAGACAGGTGAACTGATGTTCGTGCTCGTCCGTATATGCACTTCGTTATGTACTCGAGCAGAAGAAATTCGCCTAGTACCCCGTACTGCGTAACACGATACCAGCACTACAGGTCTTCGATCCCGGTGCCGGCGCCAATGAATGTTATAATATGTGTTATTGTACTTAAATGGCGCCTAATCGGGAATAGTCTACTAGGCGAAATGCCGCGCGTGTTATTTTGCCGTTTAATATACTCGGTGTTGAAGAAGAGTGCTCTCGACAAGTATCTAGGATATTCAAGTGTGGCTCCCCGGTTTTGGACGTAGGTCTATTTGGACGTGGAAAAGAGTATTTTTACGCGAATCGACGCATATAAAGACACACGATACTGCGCCTCGATAGTTCGAATTTTCTTTTTTCTTCTGCGCTATTATTGTCACGCAAATAAACAATATAAGCCCGTCAGAGCGGTCGGATTTTTCTGTCCGAGAGTTTGTGCACGTTTCAAGCTTATTCGCTTCGAAAACAAATTTATGTAAACCGGTAATAATATTGTGTGTGATTTATTATTTTCTAAACCCTCAAACCGTACAGGTGGTCGCGCTTGGAGCAACAGCCAGTCAAACGGCGAGGGTGGCTGGTCTTACTTACCTAATCCCGAGTCAGTTTTCTACAGCACCGTGTATCCGGGAAGTCATTATGGTTCCGGGACCGTGCACATTATACCGGCTATTGTGGGCTGCGGTTGTGCGTATCTGTGCGCCACGACCAATCAACTTCGGAACTCCGTCCGGTGTATATGTCCGGCTGACTTTAAACTCGGACCCGACCAGAAATCCTGCATATGTAAGTACATACATCCACACTAATTTGTTTGATGATGAGAAACGAAACGGATTAATTAGGATTAGGATTAATTGATTATAATAAATTGCTACGGAAGGATGAGAACCGCGATAGTATAATAAATAATAAATAATTGTTACGTTGTAATTGAGTTAGAATCTACGTGATAAAATTTCAATGGTTCGGTTTTTTGTAATTTTGTCTACGGGACCTTCAAAACGATTGTCTGCGAATTTATAGAAAAAAAATGACTCGAATCATCTTCGATTACACGTCCTCCCCGTTTGAAATCTCCATTTGATAGTCCAGGTCGTAAATAATTATTAGACGACAATAAATATAGTGGTAAGTAAAATATGTTGAAACACCAAAAATAAACATTCTACTTTTTACTCGTTGAATACCAGAAATTGTTAAAAAAAAACTAGCTTATAATATTGTATTAATAACAAGTCCCAACAAAAACGTACGATTATTTGAATGCACGGCGCGCTCTCGGGGACAAATATTGTATACATTAAACTACAATATTGCGCCATATTCTACCGTTAGATGGACCTGTTGAAATGCATTTACATTCGATACATAATAGGTATTTACCATTATTAATGTTTTCAGTAATTTATTAGAACGATTTCGAAATGAAATTTGGATTGTCTTTAATACGGCAAAGTTATTGATTTTTCACTGTCGTTCGAGAAAAATTAATTCTTTTTCACCCAAGTGTTGAATTTGTGGCTGAAAGTAAGTGTCATTTTATTGTTTATAAAACAGATCAATCAACCGAAACGACCAAGATAATATTCTTGATCACTGGAAGTGTGTTTGCGTTGGTATTCATATGCTTGATCATTGGAATATGGATGTGTAAGTATCGTGTTGTAAACCGCAGTATGTAGTATAATAAAGTTCGTCGTTATTATGATTTTAGATAGGAGTTATCGAAAACGTAAAGAACGCAAAGAAAATGTCACTTTACTCCATAACGGCATTTTAAATTGCAACATACCATTGCGGAACCGGAATGGAAATGCAGACATCAATCCGACATATGATTTCAACGGGAGGACATTGTCCACCAGAGATTTACCGAGAATTTCGAGGGAGGAATTGAGAATACAAAAGTAAATCATTTTAATACGATATAACAAGTGCGCGTAATTACTTTACATTCGAATAATTCATTATGAACGATCCGAATATCCGAATGACCTTTGCAAACAGCTTACTGCCCAACGTCGACATCTTATTTTATTTTTTATTTTTTTTACTTCATGGGTATATATATATATATGCAATAGTGTTAATTCAAATATTATATTCGTAATAATTGCTTCTTTTTTGGGAATTAGAAACGTACTTACCTAATTTATTATAAATATCGAAATATCTATTTAGATCTATCGGCGAAGGAGCCTTCGGAGTGGTGTACCGAGGCTATTACAAAAAAACGGGCGAAACGGTCGAAATGAAGGTCGCGATAAAAGTTTGTATTCGTTCAGAGTTATTATGATTATACGGGTATAATGGGTATTTTCGTCGTGTAAAATTGATTTCGTTGTTACAGACGCTGCAGCCGAAAAAAGATATGGCCAACGTTGAAGTAAAATTCGACGACGAAGCCACCCCAAACGCCGAATTAGAAAGAGAAAAGAAACGGCGGATCAGGGGCGCCGAGATTTGTTGCATACGAGACTTCTTGACCGAAGCGATCATAATGAGCCAGTTCAAGCATCCGAACATTGTCAAATTCATCGGCATCACGTTCGAAAAGAATTACAGGTTCATCGTCACGGAACTACTGAGTGGTGGCGATCTGAAAGAGTTCCTGCGCAAGAATCGCCCTTCGGTGGTACGTTCAATTATGCGAAATAAAAATAGAAAAAACTGGCTGGTATTAGGGACGGTTGTGGCCACTGTTGTAGTTGGGTAGCGAGAAAGTCGGAATACACAAAGTTGTGTAATTTCTATTTATAAGCAACAACAGACCATTGTTAACGAAAAATGATTAGGAGAAAAGTTCAGTGTTATACGTGTACGAAATGGGGTAATATTTACGATTAAAATCCCTAAAAAAAAAAAAGCACTACATTACAATCAATTGTTTTTTTGTTCGCACTAAGCGCGACTTAAAATTAGTCTTCTATTTAATTTTCAAGTATTTCTGTTTAGTCTGAAAATGTTATCCACAGAATACATATTAAATAGAAACTACGTAAAAATTCACGGAATTAAAATATCTATACAAATATAAGTTTTCTATCAAAATTTAAAATCTCTACAAATTTATTTAACTAAGTATAAAAGTAAAAGTATTACGTTTATACATTTTCCCGTTCGTTAAACTTTGTTTTTGTCAGTTTTGCTCAACTATTAAAAAAAACTCCATGGAAATGTAAAAACGACTTTCTTACTCGCCAACTACATTAAAAATACAACAATGTTTTCTTTTATTTTTCTAATGAATTTCATATTCTGGTGGAGAACATAAAGCGTAACAGTTGAAAATAACATAATCGTAATGCCGTAAATTTATCGGTTTTCATTTCGCATTTGTTTTCGGTTTTCCAAATTAGTACGGAAAATATTCGGATAATCAGAAAAAAAAAAAAACGACTTTATTCAGGTGCATTCAAATCCGAAATTCAACGAAAAAAGGGCCTCTTGAAGTTTTATGATTAAAACAATATTTCCGTTGAAAAACCGTTTGCTAAAAAATTGAAAACAATGCAATCAGTAAACCCGTGGTAATATTTATTCCGTATGGCTTACACAAGCGGAGCCGCGGCGTGTCGTAAATGCGATTAGCCCAAATTTTAATTATAGCCATGCGTATATTTATACATATTATAGTATATTACAGGGCGATGTGATCCCGCGTAAATATCAATTCGACATTTTAACCAAACGATTTTTACTTTTATTACACAAGTTGCGGTCGTATATTATGCCATGCGACTATGAGAAGCAATAACAGCGCAACGACAATCGCACTCTGTCCAAAACGACCGTGTGTTATTCGTTATTTTGATAACGTGTCGTTTTCATCGACTATCTTGGCATTGTGATAAATATTTATTAATTTTTTTTCCGATTTCGACAAAAAATATTTTTAATATTTATTTAAACATTTTTCAATTCATTTTTTTGTGCTCTATAAATGTCGATAATAATCGTATTCTACTAATGTTAACGTTACAATTTCGAATTGATATATTTTGTCGCGGAACCATACGCTTAGTTGGTGATCGGACCAAGATTCCTGTTAGGTAATCTGTTAATAGATGTCGCACATGGGAAATATACGCAAAATACGCGTTAAATTTAAAAAATATTGATATTTTTAAAACGTAGATAATCTCTATTTTGAACGTAATTTTCAGCAACAAGATCATCGGGTAATACCGATCAGGTTAAAAGACTTAATAAAAATGGCACTTGACATCGCCAAGGGTTGCGCGTATTTGGAGCATCTGCATTTCATTCACAGGGACATCGCCGCCAGGAATTGTTTACTGTCCTCGACGGGCCGCGGGAGGGTAACGAAAATTGCCGATTTTGGGATGTCTAGGGACGTGTACAGGTAAATAGTTATCCAAGGACGAGTAATTTTTACTGATATATATGAAAAAAAAAAAAACAAAATTATTATACATTTTGTTTTGATTCCCGCAGAAATGAATATTATAGAAAAGACGGGCAAGCGATGTTACCGATAAAATGGATGCCCTCCGAGTCGTTAGCAGATGGCGTGTTTAATTCTAAAACCGATGTTTGGTAATAATATAATATATGTCTACTAATATATAATGTATTGTGTAATATTAATAATAGTACGTACAATGTAAAAAAAAAAAAAAAAAAAAAACCGTGAACTTTTCCATTAAGTATCATATAATTTTTGATTTACAATATTTTTCTTTTCATTTAAGGTCCTTTGGGATTACATTGTGGGAGATCATGACTTTCGGGAATATGCCATACACTGGCATGACGAACAAAGAGACGATGAATTACGTATTGAGAGGCGGACGTTTGGCCAGACCAAATATTTGTCCAGAACCAGTGTACAAGTTAATGTGCTTCTGTTGGAAAACCAATCCCCAACACAGGCCTAATTTTGAGTACATCCGCAATAAACTTAGGCTTTTCATTCAAGTGAGTTTTTAACAAGAGATTATTGTAACTAGGCGTCTAGGCACTACACAAAGGTGGCAATTCACTATAGTTTAATTGGTATTTCTGAAATATATTATTATTTCGTTATTTACAGGACCCGGATATATTGAATTATAAGCCACCCATCATCGGCAGACCGCCTGCCCCGCTGCCTTATCGAGAGTCACACCCACTGCAAGACCCTGAAGAATTAAATCAACCAACCAACAGCAATGGACACGCAATTAGCAGTTACAGACCTGGATACAATAGCGTACATGGGAACAGTGCCAGTAACCCGTACAATAGAAATACCAATTCTAGGGGTATCGGTGTTGCCGGGACCAGTGGCAGTACCCAATGGTCCAATAACAGAACTGGGGGCAATGGCCATACCCAATTGTCCAATTTAGGAAGAGGTAGAAATAACTATAATCAATGGTCAAATGGCAATCAATCCAGATTCAGACCCGGGGGCAGAAACGAAGTCTGGCCTACCAAAGGGCCCGGAGTAAATGGAATCATTTTAGGCCCTTGTGGACCTGATTGCAGTAACGGTGATCGGTGCAGTGGTAAAGCTGGAGGTACTGGAATTACCAGTTGCG
Organism: Cinara cedri; assembly: GCA_902439185.1. Lineage (NCBI taxonomy): Eukaryota > Metazoa > Arthropoda > Insecta > Hemiptera > Aphididae > Cinara > Cinara cedri. The sequence goes on from CABPRJ010001438.1 coordinate 646,099, forward strand.
CTAACAGACTAGGGCCCAACGGTATTATATTCAGTTCCTGTGGACCCGATTGTAATAATGGAAACTTGTGTGGAAGTAAAACCGGGGATAATGGATTTATTGAAAGCAGCGGTGACGTAGCAGTAGATCTTCATCAGGATGAACAGCACGAAGAACCAGAATACGTGACGCCAATGGCAGTCCATGACTCATTCGACGACCCAGATGGTGAACTTTTGAAGGACTATGAACGCTATGGAAAAACGCGTGGCAGCGAGATGACGCTCGTAGACGATTGTCGCGAGTACCACGACGAAGAATTTAATGACTTGGTCGACGTAAACGATGGGGGTGAGGCTGAGGGCGAATACGAAGGTGAAATCGAAGAAGAAGAAGAAGAAGTAGAAGAAGAAGAAGATGAGGTCGAAGAAGAAGATAATGCCGAGGATGGTGATAACATGGACGAAGGTAATAACGATGACGCTGAAAACGATGGCAGTGGTGGAGAAGAGGAAGACGATGGCATAGAAGACGACGATGACATAGAAGACGACGATGACGACATAAACGACGAAGAGCAGAACATTGAAGAGGAAGAAGACGATGACAAGGATGGTGAAGAAATAATCTTGGATGCCGACAGAAACCCGTACGATGACGATGCCGATAGCATATTCGACGATAACATGGTGATTAGGGACGACGGGAGTGAGCCATCGTACAACTGGAAGTTAGTTTTCTCTTAATAATAATGTCTCTATAAAATACCAATCGATACTATCCTCCTTAAGAGACGAGCAGTACAATCTCCAAAAATCCTATTATCGGAAAAATTAATAATTTAATTTCTCTATTTCATCTTGATATGTTTATTATTTTTCTCATCTTTATACATTTTTTATTAGGAAGTTATCCTTCAAGTTTTATACTTTTTTTTATGGCTTAGTATAATTCCCGTTTTTCCTAAGTTTTTTCCGAATTTTTCCATTTATTGGGAAATCTCTTGGGGAAAACCAAAAACTTACTTCCCTAAAGTATCACTTTAGTAAGTTTTCTCTTCAGAAATGCTAATATTGTAAATCGGAAAAAATTTCTGGTAGAAAAGTTGTTCACAGGAAAAAAAAAGCCGTAATATTTTATCACTACATTTTGTACATTTTCCCGTTTTTCTCCGTTTTTTCTTAGTTTTTCCATTTTTTTTTGGGAAAATTTCTGAGAACATTTTAATCGACCTCTCTAAAGTATCCTTAGTCAGATTTCCTTTCTTTTCAGAAAAAGTGCTACCATTGTAAATTGGAGTAAAATTGCTGATAGAAAAGTTAGCCACAGATAAAAAAAAAATATTTTATTGTTAAACCAATTATACATCCCTCGCTCCACTCAGAATCTAAGAAATTACAGGGGAAATTCAAGAGATTAATTAGAGGCAATTTGAGTGTGCCGGGTTTCATTGCGGATACATTTTCCGCCGGATTTAAAAATATATCGATTATATTTGTTTGCAGTCGTTTCAAAGAAACGAGTTTCATAAGCATGAAAGAACCACGACATCAGCCGGCTGAAGAAGGCCGCCAATCGTATACGTTGCAAAGGAGGAAGTCGTTTTCCGAACTGGAAGACAACAGGCCAAACCATTACTCGTTGGCGGGTCGCGTGCGGTACAACGTGGCCAGTGACGGTCAAATAACATGCTGACATCCGGACTCAAGGACTTCGATTATCGAGTCCTTGGAAATGTTATAAAACGTCTCCACAACTATAACGACAGCGACGTTTTATATCAATTCGCTCGGAAATGTGCACATGCGACTGTTGTAAATAATGTTGTATATTAATTGTATTATTTTTTTGTAATTCGCGTATTACTTGTCATATTATTACAATTGTTATATTGTGCCGAAACGAGTTAACATACAATTACACAAAGTATTTATTATTAAGAAAGATAACAACATAATGAGAGTAATAGAGTGACCAACTCAGCTTATTATTTTTTGAATTGGTCGCCATTTTGTATAACTAGATAATACGGCCTAAGAGGCATTTAGATTAGTGATAAAATTAGTACCTATATTATTGAGGCGCAATGTTTTATTTCTAATGAAACGTTTTTATTTTATTAAAAATTAATTTGAAACTTTAATGATTCTAGATGATTGTATACAAAATGGCGGTATATATGTATAGATATTAGGTCAATCAATTAGAATGCATTACGCAGTTGACCACTCTGTTACTCGAATTCGTAGGAATAAGTGTGGCCGATTTTCGCTAAAAGTACACATTTACGTTTTCCGCCGATTCACTTTTCCATTATTATTTAAAAGGGGATTTCTTCAATTCACCTCGTAGTAACAATGAATATAAAAAATAACAAGTATTCATAATAATAATAAATAGTGAAAAAAATTATCTCAATCTAATCTTACAAACATTACATTAAATTGCACAATCTTTGTTAAAATGTGTGATATTCACAATACCTTTTGAGTGTGGAAAAATGACTTTGTTGAAGGTTGGCAATAATAATAATTTATAGCACCTGATTTTAACAACACTCTAAAATCTGTAACCTAACAAAGAAAACTTTAATACTAAATTCATTATTCATTGTCGTATTTTAAAATGTCATCGTAAATGTTTGGTGAAAAAGTAAATTGGCCGAAAAGGGGAAGGTATAATTTTATAGGAAATGGGTAACTCCCGAAGGAATACACAATATTGTATTACGGTAGTCGTGACTGAAAGTAAAATACATTATTAAAAACACATTATGCGGTTTTAAATGTGTCATATTATAAAATCAAAAGAAGGGTGGATGTGTTAATTATAAAAAATAAAAAAACACATATTTACAAAATGTATCTAAATAATAATGCTAAATTAAAAATCATACGAGTATTTGATCGACCAACGTACTTGACGTTAAAATAGTCAATGCGTGATTTAATTATTTTCAATAAAAAAAAATACTACTATCCAAAAGATGCAAGCAGTAGGTAGATATTTCTAAAAATCTGTTTGATTGAAAAACAAGTTTTCACGATTTCACCTTTTTTTTAACCTTGAATTTATTAATTTTTTAATTTTTTCTAAAAGAAATAAACAAATAGTGTAATAAGTCCTATACTCTATAGCACCTGAATTATTTTAGACAAATTTGTTTTGTATTTTATTAATTAGGTATCGATTCGTACATTTTTATTTTATTTAAATTGTATAATATAGAGTGATCCCTTTAGTGACTACATTAGATAGTTCACGAAGTATGATTTAATTTAAGGAATTTTTAATTTAGAGAATTTATGAAAAAAGCAGCTATGAAAGATTACATTACTGTTATTTTGTGTAACCCTTATTTTTAAAGATGAAACTACTTTTAATTTGCACGTAGAAACCTATATTAGAAATTCATATGTTAAAAATAAATATATGTAGAATTATTGGTAATAAAAAAAGGTGCAATGGCAAATTAAAAATGTGAGAGATAAAGAAACAAGAGAAAATATAGCAAAAGTATAAATGACGCGATTATTGAAGAAGTTTTTTCTTCGTTCAATATAAATAGTCTTTCTAACTGATTGTATATCTTTATGTTCGAATGCGGTACTTACATCAAGAAACATTAACCTATAGACATGGACAAATATATTAAAGACGTAATTTGTATAGAGTATGGTCCCTTATGGGTGTGAGATCTGGACAATATCAATCAATAAAAGACTGGAGTCGTATGAAATGTGTTGTTCAGAAGGAAAGATATTATGGAGAAATACGTTATGGTTAGAAGATGAAACGAATGGATTAGTAATATAATGTGACGCGAAGGATTGTTAAAACTAATTATAGAAGGAAGCGTAGAGGGAAAGAACCATAGGGGAAGGCCGAGATTAGAGTATGTTCAACAGATAATAAATGACTCAATCTCAAGGAATGTAGGATGGCTGTAAACCAATTTACGGATTAAAACCATAATGAGAGAGAAATACATTTTAGTTTAAATTAATTTTGGTGTTGACATTTTTAATTTCCATCTACTCATTAACGAGATATTCCACTTTAATTATAAATGCTAATGCATTTAATCTGAAACGTAATGTATTTGTGGGATCCTTAATACATGTAACCATTTGAAAATAAAAAGTTGATAGTGTGTTAATCTCAAAAAATAAAAAGGATTAACGAATTAAAAATGTTTACAATTTTAGAAATACATGTATCTAAATTTTAAATAACATTTGAAAAAAGTCAATAATTTTTTTAATTATTGAGTGTAGACACTTAATGGATCACTTTGTACTGAATTTGATTTTCATATGATTTGTATAATGACAAATAATGTACTGTCTGTTTTAAACTCATGTAGACATACTGCAAAGCTGGTTTAGCTGAAAGTGCTCATATTACTTAGGTGAATAAGCATATTGTTGATAATACGGTTGTTCATAAGTCCAAAAATATTAATCATTTTGAACTTTAGAATTAGAGTATGATGTATTTTTAAAATTTCGGTTGGGGTGAGGTTTAGTTGTACTCTTAAACCCCTTCTGATTATGTGCCTGCATTTAGGCTAGGTTGAAAATACGTCCCTTTTTTGATCATCGTGTTCGACGAACGAAAAATGGGATGCCTTTTATCTCATTTTTAAAAGATAGTCCTTTTTTAACCACTTTATTTTCATATTATTATACATGTCTAAATGAAAAACTAATATATGAAAAAAATACGTATGTATTGCTAGCATAGTATGCCATTCAAAATAGCACAATATGAGCTTTGAAAAATAATAAATAACAAATTGACAGGAATATGGATGGAGATAATATTTTCGATGAATATAATTGTGTAGGTATGATTTTACACACCCAAAATAATAATTAACAAACCCAATTAATTCGCACAAAAAAAAAAAAAATAAAAAAAATATGACACAAAAGATTATAATAGATAAATCGATGAATATTGAATATCAACTCAATAAAACGCAATATTTTGAAAATTTGTTTAAATTCAATTACCTTCAAACTATCTCACATTTTCTGAACTCAGAGCTAAATACAGGTGCCAGAAGAAAAACGACTATCAAACTTATATTAGGCACACTGAAAGCACAATTGCATCTTGTCCTTTGAAATTCTGGAAATATGTTAGAGTTATGAAACAGAATCCACCGATCTCTTCGTCAGTTAACCTTAACAGCGTTTCCTCAATCACACCCCTATTCTTTTAGTCAGCTCGCCCTTCGATTTTTCATCAGTATTTAACCAATTTCCACCTGCCGTAACCTCTTTCACCTCTCTTCGGAAAAAACCTCATTTTGACAATATTTGATGTTTACGGTTGCTCGTCCCTTCGGGGAAACAGATCAAACTCAATAGGTAAATATTGGGACCCGTTAATATTAATATAATATTATAATTTCAACAATTTAATATTTTATGTATAAAAGTATTACATTTGATACATCGAAATATTAATTACAATTTACAAATAATATCGAATTAAGTCAAAAATAACGGAATATTTATAATATCATTAGAGTAGGCAGGAGTATTTAAAATAATAATAGATTACAATATTGTTTTTATAATAAAAAACGTGTCCAATATTTAACTAAAATGCTTAGCTGCAGTGACGGGTGTTTAGGACCATTCCACAAAAAATATAATATTATCAAAGAAAAAAAACCTATGAAATAATATTTTGTAAACAATTTGGCGGAACTATAATGTATTTATATTATCAATACCTAACTATGTGTACAAAACGATTTAACGTGTATACCAATCAATTTAATTAACTTATACAAAAATGAGATACCTAATACTTATATATACTGATTTTAACGATTTTCTTAGTTTATAGGCGTAAAAAAACGCGCCCCATTTAAATATATCAACCATTATCTTATTGTTATCGACTTATCGTGAAATATAAATCTGTCGTTCATCAAGTACGAAAAGAAATCTATTATAAGAGCTATAAAAACAATTTGTTTGAATAAAAATATTATTAGAATCACGAAATCTATATTTAAACAATATAGATTATAATCGACCTCCAAAAAATGTATTTTTTGAATTTTCTTTCGGTTAAATAAGTATTTATATTTTATACATATAACGTATATATACTTCTATAAATTGTATTTTCGTACGTTGTAATTGACCAATAAGATAATAAAGATTTATCATAAACGTTAACGGATAGAAGGGGGTGATGTACTTTTATAAGGATACTTTCGGTGTTTTTGATCAACTTGGGATATACAATTCAAACAACTTGAAAAGAAAGTCTCATAGGTAAGTCATTTCATAAGAACACGCATTTATAACTATCATAAAATTGGCTGTAGCCCCCCCTCAAAAAAAAAAATATTTCATACGTCCTTGTACACTATTAAGTTAATATTTAATTTTAGTTATGATTATTCTTAAATATATAATATTACATCAATCACAATTAAATTTCTTAACGCGCTTGTGCCTACTGATTTATACCATCCCAGCTTATAGCTTATGAACGGTTATGTCCCGACTATTGATTCTTCTCACACTTTTTCCGAATTCTGCCGTGCATCGTACACTGATATTTGTAATTATTTGTTGTCTTTTAATTGAGCCCAAACTTTCCACACTCTTGATATCGACTCTGCAACCAATGTATTTTATGATGCATTGCATTTCTGTGTTCTTAATTGTGTACCTCAAACAACATATACTCCATCTAAGTTCCCGATTTGGTACTCTAAATCCCTCAAAAATATTATATTTAGTAGGAAACGTGCGTATGCTAAGTATAAATTAACGCGTTGCCAGGATAATTACTATGTGTTCTCCAATCTTCGAGCTCGCTTTAAGTTTGAATCAAAGTTGTGTTATAAGAAGTATTTTTCTCAAACTGAAATATTATTGAAGTGTAACCTTCGTGGTTTTTGGAAATTTGTGGGGAAGCTTAAATTTAGCACTGAAATCCCCAGTTCTATAAATCTAAACGAGCAATCTAGTTTTTGCTACAGACAACTCCACATTTTTTCTCGTTTTATTTCAGTTCTGTCTTCAATTTTAGTTTTTATAATAGCGCTTACACATCTATGCCTTTTTCCAACTATACTCTACCAAGCAACTGCGATTTTACCCACGTTGATATTGAAACTGGACTTGATAAACTAGTAAATGTCAAATCTGAAGGCTCCGATGGTTTATATCGGTCTTTCTTGTATAACATCAAGTCTATTATAAATATTAGCAAATACAATTCAATGTCATTTAGTAGAAGGCTCTCTAACATTGAGTATTCGTTTGAAATTGACGGAACTTCTCTATTATCGGTTACTTCTGTTAAATATTAAGGTATTACCCTGACGCCCACCCTGGACTATTCCCTTCGAATTGAGTCCATGTGCTGTAAGGCTCTCAAAGTTTTAGGCTTCATAAAACGTATTTCGAGTGAATTTAAACTTGTCCCTCCTATAAAAACTATTTACTGCGCCTTCGTTCGTTCTATTTTAGAGTTCTTTTCAATGCTTTGGAATCCGTACATTGCTTTTGAGTCTTGTAATATTGAGAAAGTGCAGCGTCGTTTTCTGTCCTTTGTGACTTACGTTTTTAAAATCGAACATACACAGCACGATTACTTAGCGTCCTTAGCGTCCTTTCTCTGGATTCACTAACGGATAGAATAATGTCTGCAAATATTCGATTCTTATCCAAGCTACTTGATAGCTTCATTGACTCCCCTTCCCCTTTTCCCAGGGGAACTTCAGAGTTTCCTCTCATTCTTTGCGTTCTCACACCTCTTTTTTTGTCCCAATTTATTCCACGAACTTTGGTGAAAACCATCCCTTTCTTCGTGTGATGCGATTGGCTAACGAAAACTCCTCTTTTTCTAAATTTCTAAATCTGCCTGTTCTAGTGTTAATATTTAATGTTCCTTAGTAATAAGTTTGTAAGCTACCCACTTTAGGTAGTAGTAATAATATTATTATGTTTAATGTTTAAAAATTCTATTTAATAATACTTGTATTACATACAAAATTGCCCATTGTGGCGTTAATAAGTAATAATAATATTTGAATTGAAATAATTTAAAGACGATTTTCTAAAAAAAAAAATGTATTATAATATTACTATCAATCATTATGTGTGTGTAAACTAAAAATATATTGGGTAAAACAATTATACAGTAACAATGTTAAAACATAATATGTTTGTTATATTAGTTGCGTTTTTATAACACCGCTCAAATTATGGTAAACTTCTTCTACAGTGCAATTTATTTACCTGTTTACGGAAAAATTAAACGTCTAAATTTGATATCAAAATCTTAATCTAAAATTTATTTTACTGAAATTCTACCAACTTTAACCTTACTGAAAAAAATTTGAATTGCATGTAAAAAAAATAGTTAAGTCTACTGTAGTTGCGTATTTGCACGTATTTGTGAATATACACTAGACTAAACGGGTGGCATTGTTGACTTGTGACGGAAAAATTGAGTTATCAACACATATATTTTTCAATGATTTCTGATTAAAAAAATAATAAAATCAATACCAGAAATGGTTTTATAAATTGATAATACAAACTGAAATATAATAGTTATATATGTATGTTTATTATTATAAAATGTCTAATAAAAAAAATCGAGTCCCTCCATATATATATAATGTATATTCCGTATTTCAAGAAAATCATGTATTCGTCTGTTTAGATTTATTTTAAAACCATGTGCAAAATGTAAATTTAATAGTTGTAAACAAATTACTTGCAATGGGAATTTTAATATCGAAATCAACTAAAAATCTTGATCGAATGTAAAATATGAAATTTAACTTTTTGGACTCAAACCACTGCAGTGTTTTAAATAAATAATAAATTAGTTATTTATTTTTCTTGTTTCAAAAGAACCGTATTTTCAATTTAACGAAATTTCTTATTCGGTATTTTTTATATATACAGTTCAGATTTAAAAATAATAATAATTACTTACATAATGAATAAATGAAAATAAAATGTACATCATAGTACATTTTTTATAGTCATTTTTTAGTCAATTATAGGCATTACGACTTATTTACATCATTAACAATATTGACATTTACGAAAAGAAAACTAAGCTGGAAGTAGTTTTAAACTTGATTTTTGTGTTCAGTATATTATTTAACTAATAAACCCATTTTTAATGGTGTTCATAATACCCGCGTATTCCAATTTTGCCATCTTACTTATACAGAGTGATCCATTTAAGTGTCACTTAATGTTTCAAAAAGTATTGAGTTTTTTCAGTGATTTTTTTTGACGATTTAAGGAACAAGAAGATCTCATGTTTGACATTACATTTATTTTGGGCTATCTTTATTTTTTCGGGTAATACCATTACATTTTTTTGATTTTAAAATAACAACGTATATCGATATGCGATGGATATCAAAATTGTAATTTATTTAAAATAAAAGATAAAAAAAAATAATACCACGTAAATTAATTATCTAGATTTAAGTTTCAATACTGTTTGTGATAAACACATTCCTTGATAATATTTCAAGAAAGTATGATATTAATGTAAGTAGCTTTGAATTGAATTTGGTAATCACTGGTAAAATTAATAAATAATGATTGTTTTATACTTTTTTTTTTTTTAAGTTTTAGCGGTTTTGTTTAGATTAGTAAATTTAATACGTCATTATCATATCGTATCACAATATAATATATACCTAGAAAAAATATAATTATTATCAACTATACAACACATATTATATACAAAGATAATAGTAATATTTTTGTTTGTATTTACATTGTAAATTAATATTACAAAGAATATTATCTGTTTTTATTTCGTCTATAAAATGTGTTTATATACACTATTAATTTAAAGTTACCAAAAAAAAAAAAAAAATAAAAAAAAATAAAAAATAGTTTTTATGTTTTTTGGTAGATGTGCTTAGAATTATATTATTCATATTATTTATATTTTCTTAACTATTTTAATATTATTTGTATATGATGTTTCTAAGCGAAATATACATTATAATATGTATTTATACTGTATCTACCTATTCTGTTATTTTTTAACTATCTACCCTGAACTTATTTATTTTTAATTATATCAATAAATTATAATATATAAATCTAATAACTGATTGTTTGATAAACAAAAAATGTATTCCGTTTTGGGTCTTGTTTGTATAATTTTGTTTCCTATTGTATTTGCCAATCGAGCATAATGTACAACCAGAGGACTTGTTCCGATCATAAAATCTACAGAAGATATATTATCGTTCCTAAGCATTTTGAGTTTCTTAGGTGCATTGAGCGGGCAAATCGAAAAATCCGGTTTTGTCTAAAAAATCTATTTGCGTTTTTAAACACAAATAATATAGAAACATAAAAATGTTCCCTGAATACTTATATTTAATATTACAAATATCTAGACGTAGATAGTATATTTAGTTTAGTATTTGAATTATTTTAGCTCTTTTGGAGTGATTTATAATGATATTTTTCATCATTTTGACCTACTATGGAACCGACTGTTTTAATCTAATTAATGTCCACCCGGATACTCCTTAATTGTTATGAAAAATGTAAGTATTCGAAAATATCAGCCTTAACGATGCTTAAAAATCCCAAATATTAGAATTTTAATGTATACAAAATTTAACTAAAAAAATGGGATTAGCACTCTTACTGAATCATCCTGTATATGTCATTATTGTGATCGTGGTTAGATCCGACGGCCACGAATTCTGTAGGTTAGTCTTACCTTGGACTGAGTTTTCAGTGAGCTGTCACAAGTCGTCTGCTAGTTGTTGTAGTAGTGTTTTACCCCGGATAAGTATTTAGATGTGTATTCTAAATACGTTAGTCCAAGAGCGGTAAGTGTTTACCAATTATGATTTTCAGGTTTTAGTTTGAATAAAGAGGAAAACACTAAATTACAACCGAATGTATTTTATTAGCTTAAATAAAACGAGTGAGAAATATCTAGGTTAAAACTAAATATATTTATTATTATACTGTTAATTTTTACATTAGAACTCTGACTAAACTATATTATAATAATGTGTCGTTGTACACGGGCTGTGCGGCCACTATGTGCTGGACCAGCACTTACATGTAGTGGTTCCTAACACAGCTCGTGTGGTGGTTCATAACATCATAGTAAGGTAAAATAATTATATTAGCATTATCATATATATATTTTCTTTCGTAATATTTGTTTAATATTATGTACCTATTTTACCGTTTTTCTTAAGTTTTTTTTCCGTTTTGCCCATGTTTTTCCCCGGTTTTTCTCATTTGTTGGAAAAACTAATGGGAAAATCAGCAAATTACTTCCTTAAAGTACCATACTAGTCATGTTCCCTTTTTGAAAAAGTGCTATCATTGTAAATCGGTGAAAAATTGCTGGTAGAAAAGTTATTCACAGATTAAAAAAATAATAATAATAAAAACTTCATTGTAAAATGAATACACTCAGAATCTAAACTAATAATATAACTTATGTGCCTGTTAAACGATATTAGTTTTCAACAATCGTAATTGCTAGGTTTGTTGGGCGTTAAGTAAAGACAGATGGTGTCCCGATACCCGCCGCCGCACCAGCGACCGGCCGATAGTAGGTACGGGTACTCTCGGATTGCCTCTCAAATTCAGGTGGGTGACCTTTTTTCACTCGAATTGCCTCCGGGTGTTTTTGGAGGCGATTCAAGTACACTCAAACCGTCCACTCGAATTGCTTTCCATAGCATATCTAGAGTATTAATTAATATATCGATAGTTGACGTGTACTAACGATTATTATATTGATTTCCGTAATGTTTAAAAATATTATTTTCATTATTCATAATATGTACAATATACAATGTATATTGTACATGTAGTATTTCCTAGACAGATTAATTTGTCGAGATGAAAAATAGTAATGTAAGTACATTAACAACTACAAACGTAGTTTAAAAATAACATAAGCCATGCTAGGAATTCTATGTATCCAAAATTGCCACCAAATGTTAATAAAGTCCATACAGTTTTTTTGTCCATTTAGGTTAAACCATTTATATATGAGACATTTTTAATGGTAAATGACCCATTAATGACCCATTAATGACCATTAGATGGTTTGGTAATGTTTTCATGCGACGGAAATATCAAATTTCTTAGCACGCTAAATACGTTTTATTATGTGAAATGTGGATGGAATTTTGACTGTTGTGTTCGATTTTTTGTCAATTGATTACGACAATACATAGATTTCATAATAATTATTATATACCCTTCGCATATTTTCTGCTTAAGGATAAAAATCAAGCATCATATAAACGAGTTTTCGTAGAATTACGTAACCAATGTTTAACTAATTATTTCAAAATTTGACACTAGATCAATATCAATTTTTCTACCCGGGAGGTTGGTTAACGTTTAAGACATTTTTATGATAATTTCAAGATTGATTGAAATAGTTCTTGTATACTTATGGCTACATTTTTTAATTTTAGTTTCGTCAACGGTTAAATGTGCGCTTGACTGTATCAATGTAGACTTGTATGTTTCTAAATCACTAATAGTATAATTAATCGAAGATTTCAATAAAATTAATTCAAAAAGCCCACCTGTTATAATTTATTCGCTTTTTAATGAGTTTATAACTATTGTTTTATCGTCGGTGAATTAAATTTTTTTTTTTATAAAATAGTATGTTTTTGATATAAATTGTTGGGCCCATACGTTTTATCTAAATCCAGGGATAAAATCCAATTATTATATGGCGATTCGGTGTTATCAATGACTGAATTTGTTGAACCCGTATCATTAATATATTCCTCATATGTATCGTATCATATATTATTTTCCTCGTTATTGTGTGCAGTATGCTGTTTTATTTTTTTCAATGGTTTGTTAACTGATTTTAAATTGTTTACTTCTTTCACTTGAATGCTGGGATCACTGTGTGCTTTAGTGCTAAATATTTTCGTTTTATATTTTCTTTAGCCACGATCAGCTCATCTTATAAACTATCCCTGTGCATGATTATACAACAAATTAGATATGAGTAAAAATCCAAGCTTTATATCGTGACGAAAGTGTCAAACCCGTGTCTATATCGACCGCTATCGCCCTCGCTTTCTTTACTTATAACAACATATCATTAGAGGTCGTAACGTACGTGTTTTAAATTAGTCTAGTCTTGTATTAAATAAAATTACTGTTGTCTCTAATTAATTATGTAGGTATTCAGGTAAACGGGAAATATGTGTACTTGATTATGCCGTCCGTGTACAAAATATGAACGCAAGATATTCTGGTTTTCGCATATAACACCATCAACAATAAATACAGAATTTGGCAGCGCTTTTTCGGGCGAGATAACTTTATTATTATCATAAAACGTAAATAATTTGATTTTGTCTTTACTTTTTAAAATATCACAAACATTCGATATTTAGGTTTATTTAATGTTTTCGAATACATAGAAACGTTATGGAACTGTGTTCTGGTCACATTGGTTAGTAGCGCATAAATCAAATTGGTTTTACCGCACCCAAAAGGTTCGACGACTAATGCACGTATCGTATTAGGAAAAAGCGAACCATGCCGCAATGATTCATTAAAAACTATATAAGCGGATTAACGTTATCGGATGAGAGTTATGAGTTCCCTATAAACCTCACTTTCGTATAAGTATTCGTGTTGCACGGAAAATCTAAACATAACACAATGTTACCTACTCGAAGACGGAACAAGAATAAAGGCTGCGAACTCGTCAACACTCTGGATCACACAAAATAGGTACCGATTTGATAAAAACGTATAGTTTGAGTATAAACCCGCTGGACTCTGCGTGTCCAGAGATACGATTGAGCTTACGGTCGAAGTAGTTCTATAACGGAGTGTAATAAAGCAGATTTTATATTGGAAAATCGGGTTGGAGAAAGATTTAAAGCAAAAGACTCCAACTTTAAGGAAAACGCATCGGCGTGGACTGTTACGATGGACATGAAGGCAAAACCTAAATTAGAGGCGGGATATGGGTTTAAAACCGCCGTTAAAGTCGCTAAACTATGACGAAGAAAAACATTGGAGAAAAAAATATAATACATATTATAAAAAAAATGTCTGATTGCTGCGAGAAAACCGTTCAAAGAAAAATAGAAATAAGAATCAAACGCCCTGAGTGATACCTAAACCCGAGACTGTTGGTATGCTGCCACTCATACCTATTTTCGCCGGACTGTCAGCGTTGGGTTATTTGACGGGTGGTGCTGCCCCCGTAACCAAGACGGTAAGTGAATTTAACCGTCAATACAATTGAGGAAAGGATTATAGTGGAAAGTTCAAGGGCGAAGAAGTTTTGATTTCACGCATCCCTATGATTGAGAACGATATGCCATTCGACTTTAAACGGTTACAATTTACAGTGTGGATTGCATTTGCAGTCAATAAATAAATTGCAAGGGCAATCGTTAAGTGTTTGTAGCATCAATCTTGAAAATCTATGTTTTCCACATAGCCAATTGTATATTGCCAGTTCCCGTGTCGGAAAATTATCAACATTATTTATTTACGCGCCAGAAAACAAAACTAAGAATGTTGTGTATCAAAAAGCATTACAATAAACATAATGTTTTTGATATCATTTTTTTTTTATTCCAGTATGAATTGAATATTCATAGCTCAGACAGGGCAACAGTCAGCTTTATTGATACAATAAAGAGGTAAAAAGAGTGTTTTGTACCCGTTACGCTTCAAAGTATGTTCTTGATTATGGTGCATCATGCAAAATCATTTTTCTATGATGGGGGAAAATTCTCATCTAAAACTCCTTCTGCAGCTTTTCAAAAAAAAGGTATTCTTTATTTAACCAGCTATATTTTTTTGAATCTGCTTTGTACAGTGCTCTAGAAGGTTCATTCGGATTACTGATTAGGAATATTTATACATAAACATTTAAAAATATCTAAAAGTACATACATTTAAAAGTGTTATTTATTTCTAAAATTAAGTTCTTGAATTATTTTAGAAAAACATTATGTACAGTGACGATAAAAACCACTACGTAGTATAATTCATGGTTTGGTATTATCCCACAATTTTTTTTTTTTTTTTTCTTCTTTCCTTTCTTCTTCTGCGGGTTTCCACAATACTCTGAAATTCCCGTTATTTCTTTTACCCAGTCTTTGAACATGTAAACAAATATATGTTTACATTGCTTTTTATCTGAGTCACATGATAATGTTTTGTTATTTATAAGGTCCTTGTCAAATAGGGAATCAGAAGAGCATACCCCATATTGACATTTATTACATATCATTGGACCACCACTGTCTCCACCACATGTTCCTTTTTTACCAATTTTCACACATAAGTGTTTTTTGTTTTTGAAACTAAAACAAAGTGTAACATAATGAAATTTCATAATTACACACACAGTAATTTAATTAGAACAGAAAAAAGACATGTGTTAAATTTAAATTTAAACCCAAAAATTCATCTATTTTACAAAACAAAATTTGAAGGAGACAAATAAATTTTGAAAATAAACATTTATATCATTAAATGAGTACGAGATAAGATCCATCCATAGTCTATACTACGGGGTAGTAGAGTAGCTTATAGCATATAGCTGCCCCATTCTTTATACATTTATACGTCTAATGAACTGGTTAGAAATTTAAACCTTGTTCAATTTAAAGAGACCATAGAGCCATAGAACATACTACTACTAATACTGTCGATGAAAAAAACGTAGTTCACATAAACAAAAAATCTATAAAATATAATAGGTGCTACTCTCTCTCTTCTATTATACTACATATGCAGTACACCTATTAACTATGGATTGAAGAAATAAATAAATAAATAAAAATATGTAGAACGATAGCTTGGTCTTTGATTTATAAAAAATTCAAAATGATCTCTGAAGTAAGTGGCATAGAATTTTTGTCATTTTGTGACAACTATTTAAATAACTCTTCTACATATTAATACCTAACATTTGAAGTTGATTTTTATTTATTTATAGAATACCCTTACTTTAATATCTCTTTATATTGTGTATTTATTATAATGCATATGCATACGAAATATTATATTTTAATTTAACTTATATTTTATAATATTAATTATTGGGAAAAAAGACAATTTGATGATATAGACCGAATTTATACGGTCTAAGAAACTTCGCCGCGACCGACTTGCTGCCATAATCGAAAAAATCCAATGTAAAAAAAAAATATGTAAATATTTTGTATACCTACGGAGTTTGAGCGCTGTACCCCGAGATTAGAATAGAGTAGTGAAAAATATCTTATTAGTGCCCCCAAAATTGAGAGATTTGCCTAGATTTTATTCATCAGATTGATGAGGGACTTATTACAAATTATATTGGAGATGGTTAATTAAGATTTGTTTACAGTAGCCGTAACATATTTGTAAGTTGTAATACTTTATTATTTCTACAATACTTAATATTGATAAAATAATTTTATAAGCTATGTGTAATGCAATTTTATACACCTTCGAATCATAAAAATTTAATATTACTAAATACTACAAATGAAAATCCATTGACGACATAGTGCTTAAGAATTTGGGTAGTGGCCGATTTGGCTCTTTTTCCTTATTACTCTAATGTACTTTATAATAAAAATTATTTGACGATATAAACTATAGATTAGCTGTAGATTATAGCTTTACATATTGTGTACTGCAGTAGTCATTGTTCAAATTTCTAAGTTTTGGCGGTGAGAAGGTTGCGGCGAGGTTTCCGGGTCTGGAATTTATATTCTCTTAAAACACCTAAATTATGATGCTAATATTCTTTTAAAAATTAGAAAACATGCAAACAGATTTGTTGTTTTCACAAAATACTCATATTTTAACTTTGTCAGTTTTCCGTAATTTTTATTTGGTAGGTATTCAGTGAATAAAGTTAGTTAACTAAACAGAAATACTTGAAAATTTCAGAACAGGAAACCGACATATAATATAAGATTTAAACAAGGATAACAGTGAATAACTAATACCTAAGCATTCCAATTTGGTAATTAATAATAGTTTATAGATGATTGTATCAAATGTTTTTTTTAAAGGTAGTATTAACATCAACCTGATTGTTTACTTCAAGGCAGTCACTAATGTAACTTGTAAAGTCAACGCTACTAGTAAACTTACCGTGACGGAGCCGATTTTGCACTCTAATGAATACATGATTAGATAATCTATTAATATTTTCAAACACAATCGGTTCAAAGATTTGTTCAAGGTGAGTTGTGATAGATATAGGATAATAGTTAACAACATTGGATGGTTCACCAGATTTTAAAATCAAAATAATGGAAAGGATTTCCAAACATCGGGAAAAATACCCCTATCGAAGGAATATGGATAAAGGTGGAAGAGAGGTAAAAACAAGGAAAGCAATTGTAAATGAAGCTTGCAGAAGTTCTTTGCAGAAAGAGTTCAAAATGGTACAAAAATATTTTTTGGCATATTTCACTTAATTAGGATTTATAGAAACCTTAGAAATAAGTATTTAAAAATCAAAATATAAAAGAGGTCCTATGATAATGGGGACGGGTGTAGACACTGTTATAGATCATTTTATGTATACCTGTAAACAAAAATAAACCATTGCTTACGAAAAAACAATTCAGAGCGGAGTTCAGTTGATGGTGACGCTTTGTCAATAATATTTAACTAATAATAGTAAAATAATTAAATATATTTTATGTATTTTCTTTTACAATATTTGTTTGATGTTGTAGCGATTTTCTCAGTTTTCCTAAATTTTTCTGATTTTCCCATGTTTTATCCCGGTTTTTCACATTTGCTGAGGAAACCCCAGAGAAAATTGAAAAATGACCTCTCTAAAGTATCTCTTAAGTGAAATTTTATTTTTCAGAAAATTGTTATCATTATATGTTGAAGCAAAATCGCTGGTTAAAAATTATGCACATGAACAAAATATCTTAAAATTTAAGAAATATAATTCGTACATTTTCCCTATTTTTTTTATCTCTAAAAACTATAAAAACCTGTTGAAAAACTTGCCGATGGTTTAACACAAATTAGCATGGTTTTCCATAGGTACAACTATAGCTTCTGTCAATAACACGACGTTTGTCGTGGATACTACGTTTTTAACAGCAGATAAGGTAATAACGTCCTCTTAAGATACATGGTTAATGAAAATGAAATATATTCATCACTATAAAGTAGTGATGCGTGATTTGTGTTTTATAAAAACATTATTACTCACGGTTTTTTTGGAATACCTTCGAAACAATGTTTATCATCGTTATAATAGACTGTAACATCAGCCATTTGTCCTCGATACATCTTTTCCGGAATTCCTTTTTTACCTGTCAAACCAAATCCAATGATTGTGCAACTTAATCCTTTAATAAAGTCTCCAGGGTAGCCGCCAATTCTTGCAAATGTATGAGCTTTATTTATTGGGTCTTTTAACTTTGTAAACAAAATTTTATATCATATTATAGTTAGATAATAATATTAATAAAATAAACCAAAAAATAATGTAATATGGGGTTGTTAACATTGATTTGAACACAGACTGGTTTAAAAGATTTGAGAATACTACAGTTTCCATATAAAATTTTTAACGCAACACGTTTAATTAAATTTGATTAAATTGCATACAAATTATTAATGAATGGCAAAATAAATGGAAAGAAAACTAAGCTTAAATCTAAAATGGATATAAATAATAACACAAATGACTTCAACGAACTGTTCGAAATAAATGAGTTGAATAAGGCGATCGGAATAATAAACAGGAAAGTAGCAGAGATCGACGGTATCATGACGGAACAGATTAATCAACTAGGCTCCATACCTAAAGAATGGCTAATAAACATGTTCAATAACTGTATCTAAACCAACAGTATTCCGACAGAACGGCTAAAATTAAATGATGTATCATTATTGAATCCTGGAAAAGCCCCTACAGATGCATGTAATCTTAGACCTGTGTCACTATTAGCATAAGTCATACATTTAAAATTGTTGAGAGAATGATACTGAATAGTATAAGCCACAAGATTAACAGGAATAATCTGGCTTTAGGACTGGTAAGCCATGCACGGGGCAAATACTTAACCTTGTTAAAAAAATAGAGAAAGGCTATGAGAACAAGGTAATAACAGCTACGACTTTAATCAACTTTAACGTTGCATACGATACAGTTAATAATAAATTGCTGCTAAAGAAAATATATGAGCTAATAGAAGATGTGAAATTCACAAAATCATTGGTCTATTACTAAAGAATAGACTTATATGTATCACTGCAAAACAAAACAAAAAAAAAAACAGATTGAGAGAACAAAATAATGAATTATTTCAAGGAAGTTCACTAGCACCAATGATCACTTATGACCAGCCAATTGGAGACCAAATGAAACACTTTATATACACTGATAACCTCGATATTATAACTCAGGGCAAAACATTTTAGAGGGTAGAAGAGAGTCTGAATATTAGGCTTAATACTATGAAGTTATATTAAAATAACAACTATCTCAAACTGAATCCTGTAAAAACATAAATAACTGCTTTCCACTTACAAAATAGAGACGCTAAGCGGAAATTTAAAATTAATCGTCAAGACACAGAATTAAAGCACTGCGATAAACTAAAATACCTAGGCATTAAACTTGATAGAGCCCTGACATAAAGAAATCATTGTGAAAATAGAAAAAAATAAATAGGAGCAAAAAACTTTTTACTTTAGAAACTGGTTGGTTCTCAATGTGGGCGCAGACCTTCATGTCTTAAGAACGAAGGCCCTATCATTATGCAATTTGACGGGTGAATATACTTGTGCCAAAAAAAAAAAAAAACAGCACATGCCAAGAAGGTAGATGTAGCCCTAAATGTAACTAATAGACTCATTACAGGATGCTTGAGACCAATCTCAGTTTAGAAAGTACAAATACTATGTGGGATAGCACCTCCTAACATAAGGCTGGAGGTGGTCCATCAAGGATAGAGAAAACAAAACAAGAAGTCCCGAAAAAAATCAGCCTATCACAAACGCCTGATACAACAAGAATAGACTTATGGAAAAAATAAATGAAAGGGCATAACTCAGAGTTATAAAAGAACCCGAAAGAAAGTTTACCACCTGGAAGTCATCTACCATGGTCAACATGGAAGACACTAAATAGTTTGTGAACTGAAACTAAAAGGACAGCGGATAATATGAAAACATGGGGAATAAAAGAGGATGGAAAATGCGAATGCGGTGTGTAGCAGGACGTGGACCATCTGGTTGCGTGTCCACTACTACAAATTAAGTGCAGAAAAGAGGATTTTATAACGATAACCGATATTTCAGATAAGGCAGTACAAATTGCTGCTTATTGGGAAGGGAAGGGAATATAAAAATCGACACGAGAAGAAGAACGTAAAACGTATACAGGTTAAAAGAAGCGATATTAAGGGAGGTAAACCCTATCTCAAAAAAAAAACATTTCAAGACATTCAAGACATTTGATAGAACAAAGCACACTTTTATTTAGAAAATATGATTTATATTTCTTTGTTAACATCTGCAAATCAATAAATAATATCATCAGCATTTAATGCAATTAATTTATAAATAATAAGCAATGCGAACTCATTAAATGATCCTAGGTCATTTTCGATCTTAGCCAAGTTTTCCAAAACAATTAAAGTAGATTATATGGCTAATATAATGATATAAATAAGAAGAAAAAATTAGGTTAAAAAGTGAACCAAAAAAATGAAAGGGGGGGGAGTAATTTAACTATTATAAGGTACTAAAAACTAAATTAAGAATAATTAAGTATTAATAGCTTTTACCACATTCCGAAAAATAAAAACATTTGTTCAAATTTGTAAGGCATTACAAATATTAAAATACTTTTATTTAACACACGTATTCAATTATTCAAATATTTTAGGTGTGAAGAAGCTGAGAAACACAGGTGATGTTTTCATCTGTTGGCCTTGAATCCGCAATCATAATATTATCTATTATCTACACGAATATGTTCAAAAAATTTTAAATTTAGAAACCCTCATAAGTTCAACAAACATAAAATGTGATTTGCAAATATATCTCAGCCCCCCCCCACTCAAATACTTGTCATATTTTTAATGTAGGTTGGTATTTAAAAATCAATAGTAGGTAATGGATTGACCCCAAAAAATAACAGGAATATAAAATTGATTGATTGACCTTATGGCAAATCGTAAACGTTCTAAAAAACAATGTCTGAGAAATGTAAACACTTACCTTGATTACTCTGTATGTATATTATAATTATTTATTATAAAATTGCATAGTGGTTTAAAATATAACTGAAACTATAAACGTGAAGAGCCAATTTAACCCTTCAATGCGCTATGTCACATAATATTTGCAACAATATTTTATTATAGTTTGTTCTGTCTATATTGTCACGTTATTATGTATTTACTGCCCTTTGGCGGATTAAACATCACCTTAATTAATTTAAACAAAATATGAATACTTTTATACAGTAACAGTAATCAGTATATAAAACGTATAAAACCAAGTGATTTTAATTTATGACTCATAATCAATTTTGCATGATGTAAATATTGTCGTCTTGACAAATAGCCGCAGCAGACACACTTTATATAACATCAATATATTCTATATTATATTTTTTTCTATCTCAGTGGCTTTTGGTGATTGGTAATACACCGTAACTACGACGCATTATAGACATATAGCCTATAGCCTATTATAATATTATGTTCGTGGCCTATGTTTATAATAAAACTATGTGATATAACCAATATGTGCAATATAGGTAATATTATGCTATATTATATTATTATGTATCATACATTCATAGTTCATACTATCATGAATGTTTATTTGTTTATATTTATATTATTATTATTGTGTCAATGTAGACAAATATAGTGTAACACTGTTTGTATATTTGTTATTTTGATAAACTTTCTATTGTCTAATAACTCATATTCCAATTCATTTTCAAGAAATTAAAGTTATTTGAACCTACCTACTTGAAACATTTGACCAGTTTAATTTAAATTTTTCAATCATCACCAATAATTTACCTACTTAATAATTAATTTACGTAAATACTTTACATTTGAGCTGGTTTTTCAATTTATATTTAAAAAAAAAAAAAACTGACCTCTAACTTAAGTTAATATTTTCACCTAACTTTTAAGTTAAAAATTTGGAAAATTTTAAAAACTAACTTATATTCTATCTTAGTTAGATTTTATATTAAACTAACTTAACTTTAACTAGTTGAAAAAAATGATTAACTTACCCAGCTTCACCCGTCTGGTAGGTAATAAGATAAAGTGAAAAAGTATTTTGGGTGTGCCTAGAAACCTAGCGGTGTCACTAGATCGCTGCGCTCGCTCAGACTGTTTTAATAAAAAATAACTCTCGATTTGTTATGCAAAACCACGTCGTGTAGGTAACATCAGAAAATAATATTTGATAACCCAGAAAACATCTAATAAATTAATTTAATAATCATTTGTTTATTATGTATATATATACTCGTATGTATGTCATTTAACCATAATCGTAAAATCGACTATCATTAAATGACTTTAACTTTTAAATTATTGAATAACAGCCCCAATTTTCATTTCTTCATCATTTTTAAAACATTAATTTCCCTAATGTTTAAAAAAAATAAATCGAAAAAATCGCTCGGTAGCTAAATTACAATTATGCCTTAGATTGTTGTATACACATGCGTATTTGCAAAAAACTGAAAATGAATTTTCTACAAATAACCACAAGTCTAAAAGTTTTTAGATAGTAGAAGGTAAATTAATATGCATCTGTATGCAACGATTAATCATTGCTAACAAAAAAAGATTCCGAGAAGAGTTCGGTTGATAGTGTTGCTTTGTCTATTGCGAAAATTCTTAGGAAAATCAAAAAATCAGTACAAACGAAAACCGACTAAGAAGCAAGTTCGGTCTTATATATTTTAACAAATTTAAATTGAAAACTGTATACTATTTTATAAATTGTTTAACAATAATATAAAAATGTTAATAAAAATAAATTTCAACATTATTGTCATTTAAACTAAAAGAAAAAATATCGATAGTGACGAATAGTCACGGAATATTTTGAAAATAACGCATTGTCTAGAAAATGCATATTATATAATGCAAAATAATCTATTTATTATTGATATATCTATGAAACATTTTTATTAGACTATAAAAAAATGATAACTTTCTTATTGAAAATACATATTAATATTAAATATTCGGATTCATACGGATTGGGGCAAACACATTTTCGGAACATGAAATGGTGTAAGAATCTAGCACCCCAGTCAGTCCACGTCTGTGTTTGTGTGTAAATAGCTGATAAATAAGAGTTAATGAGAATTAAGGAATTAAAATCTTTAGTAAAAAACTTTTGTGATAGCCGGCCGTGATAATTTTTTTCGTACCCTTTGTACAGAAGTTATACATCAAACCCAAAATCAGAAATAATGAAACGACATTAAGAGTCATAAACATTTTTCTCAACTATAAAAAAAAATCACGGAAAATCGAAAAAGACTATTGCACAAAACAAAACCAAATTTTATTTAAAAAAAAAAAAATGAAAACAATTCAGAATGTTAAGAAATAGTATGGAATGAACACTAACGTTTTCCATTAAATATCTTATTCATTTTTTTCAGATTTTTTTCCAACTTTCATAAAAACCACTGGGATAATAAAAAAATTAATTCTAGATGTGCCTTTTAGATTTGAAATAAATAAAAGAGACTTCGTGCCATTTTTTTTTATTGGAGAATACATTTTGCGCTACGTTCAGAAACTAAAATAAGAAAAAAATAACAACTATTGATTACTAAAAAGTATGATGGAAAAAATATTGCAGTTCACGGAAGTATTCTTTGTTGTTTGATTTTTGTCGATTTCCAAATTTCTCTTGGCAATAAAGAAAAAGACAACTAATCTGGTAAGAATAGTTTTCGTCAACAATAATTTATCGTTACATAAATATAGTATATTAAACTAAGATATTCTATATATCCTTCCCAATTACCTTGCTACGACATTGATCGATTCATAAGCATTATCAACTGTTTAAAATACAAAATCTATAAATTATGACCATGTTTAATTATTACATAAAATTAATAGGTAAGCACCTTACTTTCAATAAACCTAAATCTGAATCTTTATCAGTGACATAGTCTGGATGTGTATATGCCTTCTCGCATTGATATGACTGACCGGAATTCAAATAATCATATTGCAGGTAATATACCTAATGGTTTAAATTCATTGAATATATTATTTTAAAATTAGGAAATTTTAATATGCCAAAAATTATCATATAGGTAATACTTTAATTATAGATATTCTGTCCTCGTACTCTATAGTGCAGTGAGCGGCGGTCAAAATGAAATATTTGCTTAACAGTGAACCTGTACACGCACCACTTTTGTTAACCTTTAAATCTTGGAAACTAATAAATACTAAATATGGAAATTTTTTAGTATCGTAATCTTTGCCGTTAGATACAAATTTCGTGATATTCATCGAAACATTTGGCAACACATTCAATTTGCTTATAGATTCACGGACCGGTTGTAGTAATATGAGCATAAACAATATTTTAATGTTCATTATTCAAATTATCCAACATTTGATTTTAGCATAAATACATGGTAAAATATTTTAAAGTTAACTATTAATGTGGTTTGTTATTTTTATAAAGGCTATATAATAAAGCATAACCACGGAAACGGATCATGCGAATATAATTTATGTGAAAATAGTGTGGCATTTTATATTTTATACAGTGAATACGTTTGTATTTAGACACGTTTTATACCTTTTTAAGCTACCCAGTACCCTTCGTTAAAAAATTATTGTTCAACATTTTAGAATACTTAACTATTTTATTATAGACAATGGTTAGTTCAATGAAATACCCAAACAATATTAGTGTATTAGTAGCAGTAGTAAATAGTACGCTAGAGATAGTGATTTTTACAACAGTGATCAAAATTTGAATTCAAAACGCTCATAAAAAAAAACAAAATTAATACGCTCAAATTTCTGTTTAACATTTTTTTTCTAAGAACAATTTTTCTTTAAAAATGATTTTCAACTGTAACATATTTTTTAAAAGAAAAATTCCTTTGTGTGGTATTGTTGGGCTCGTACAGGTTGTTTCGATCGAACGTTGTTTTTCATTCGGTTGTGTGGGGGTTTAATTTTATAAAAGAGTACAAAAAACAGTTCTAAGGATTTTTGAGCTACTATCATTTTTAACACGAGTCAAAATATATAATTGGTCGTCAAAACGACAGTTTTATAGCAGTCGAACGACTGACTCCCCGACTATTTCATCGATACAATATATGTATAATACAATTATATCCTCTCATAATATAATATAACATACGTTATTATAATGTACACTTATACTATATAACTATAACTAAGGGGCTCATGAACCCCCAAGAAGGTATGATAACAGGGAGCCAAGACTGCCACTTACATAACATTACCCTTTTTTTTTTTAAAAAAAAGACAACTTAATCCTAGTTCATAATCACATAATCAATTAACAATACTACAATAAAATTTTAACAAGATGGTTTATAATATATTTTTCCTTAAACTTAATTAACATTATTTAAGAACATATGGTATTCTACTTTAAATCATCTAAGATTGATACCTGTTAGATGCCTTTCGCACTTTTTCTAGGTATCAGCGGGTCGTAAATGCTCAACCATCTATACCATCATTATGTGTAATAACCTGATAACGAATTAAAAATATCTTCAACCTTAGGAAGAGGGTAATGATCAATTTTTACGTATCTATTTAAGGTGACTTTTAAATCTACGTATAACCTGATTTTCCCATTCTTACGGGGTACACACACAATTGAAGATGCCTATTGGCTATGTGGAACTTTTGTAATGATACCTTGACTTTCTAAAGCGTGCAACTCTTTAACAACCTAATTGTATAGGGAACATCATACGCTCTATGAAACACCGGTACCGCATTTTCTTCAACACAATAAAAGCCTTAAATATTTTTGTTAGCTCAACATTATTAAAAAATACTTTAAGATATTTAACTTTAAATTCCTCAACTGAATGATCTTTCACGACTAAAACTTCCATTTGATTATTACCAACAATATGACTCCCCCACTGTGGATTAATTATGTCTGACCAATCCCTACCTAACAGCGATTTATGTATTACTGAACTGCGCTCGGAATCGTCTAGAGTCAAGCAATGGTTTATCGTTGCTTACAGATATAAATGAAATAACCTTATGTATCTTACCTTCCCAACTTTTCATCTATAACACTGGCCGCTCCCATTCCCAGTATCAGCTCTTTTTTTTATTTTCCTTTTGTGCACTGGCGAATCCAGAATTTTTTTTAGGGGGAGGGGGCAGCACACACTATCTAAAATTTTTCCAATAACATTACCAAAAAAAAAAAAAATCAACCAACATTATTTTTAATGCAAATAATTTATTTATATTTTTATTTAGTAATGACTAACTAAAAATATTAAATTAGCACATATGTACATAATAATTAATAGTATTTTAATAATAAAAACAGATATTTTAGAGAAAAAAAAATTATAAGTAAAGTGTATAAAATAGTAACAGTTGTATAAAATTATTTTGACCAATTTGCGAGTTGCAAATTTCTTGGTGCTTTTTTTGCAAAATCCTCAATGATTTTATTTTCTGAAATGAACTCGTTTTTATTTATGTTTTATAAACGTAATCCATTTTATCTATTTTCAGTCGTTTTAAGGTAAAAAAAGTACGTTTTGGTGTAGCTATTGTAATAGGAAGAGCTGCATATCTTTGTAATAGTAATTTTATATCAGGCACAATATCTGTACTGTAAGATAAAGTCTCAATAGCGGTTTGAGGTATATTCGCTGTGCTATTTTGACCATCATTAATTCATTAATTTTGCCTTATAAATAATTCAACCTTTGATTACTAATTGCATTTAATGGAAAATCATTTTCATACATTTTCGCGGCCTTTAAACCAGTTACGTTATCATGTTATCATATTTATTGAAATGTGATGGAATTAACCCTTCTAGTGGAATAATTTATCTTAACCTTTAAATAAATCGTGACTTTAATTCACATATAATTTGGTCAAGAAATGGAATAAATATGGATATTTTGTAATAATCTTCTTCTTATTAATGTTCACAATAACTCTTTTATTTTGTTTGCAACAAACTCAGGGTATTTTTATATCGACGTCTATTTTAGAAACAATCTTAGTTACTTTATTTAAATATTTATTTAATTATATACTGAATTTAAATAACAAATTGTGATACGGAGACCGTTAAACTCTGTCGCCAATTAGCTGTGGAACCTTTGTCTAGCGCCATCTGAACTCTGGAACTTTACCGTAACGTGATAACAGTGATGGTGATTAGTGGTATAAGCACAGAATACTCTGTGGTATGTCATATTTTAGTAGGCGTTCATGAATACGAAGAAAGAATATACATTTTTTTTTTTTTTAAATAGCAAATACGGCCATTATGCGAGGTATGGCCCCTGTTCCCTCCCTGGATACGCAACTGCTTCTATGTTTATTTGTGTTAAATGAGGTTTAATATTTTCTTTCTTAAATTTTTTATTGATTTTTTCGATTTTTGTTTTATATATTTTTTTTTTTTGCAAACTACCATTTGAATTATGTTATTAATATCAATTTGATGATATGTATTTATTTTTTTCCCCCTTTTGTGTTTTCAGTATTCACATAAAGATTATGTAAAATTAAATTTTGTTTTCAAGCAACTTTAAATATTAGAGTAGGTATTTATACATTTGTATAAAAAAAAAATTTAGGATAAAGAATAAATGAAAGCGAGATGAAAAAGGTCTTATAGTTCATTATTTTAAATTTTTGGACTGTCATTACTAGAGTATATTTTCATCGTTTTTAAAAAAGTTATTATTTTTTTCTTTCAGGTAAAGAGAGTATTCTAATTTTTGTAGAGGTATTTTGAATTATAAATTTAATCATATTGGAAACTAGTCTCATTTTTTATTGTCCAATACTGAACATATTTTATGCAATGCTAAGTTTATGATTTTATTTTCTACATAAAATTATTTTGTATTTTCTAAGATTATTTTCTAAGATATTAGAATATTTAGGTTCATCATTATAATTGTCTTTTGTAGTAAGATATAATAGATATAACGACCAGTGGTCGTTTGGTTTAAGGTGAGCTATTTCGTTAACATTTTTATTTTGATTAATCAACTGTTTATAATTGTATAACTGAAACATTTGCTTTCGTAGCGGCCTATTGCCCAGTTTTTTTCTGATAGAAATATATCTCCTGTTATTTATGAATAGTATTATTGCTAATAAAAAGTTTTAAAATTCTGAATGTGGTTCCGGATTATGTTGTTAATACATGGTTTAAATTTCAGTTTTACTTATGTTTAGATTATTATTTATATTAATTTTATTTAATTTTTGGTCGTAAATTTTACCCATTTTGGAAATTTTCACTGGGGAGGTCGTTTAAAAAGGTCGTTTATCGATTTTCTCCGGAGTTTTCTCAATAAATTTTAAAACCGAAAAAAAACAGAGAAAACCAAAAAATGTAATAAATATAGGTATAATATCGGGTCTGAAGTCGATAGAATGATTTTTTTTAAAGGATGCCAGTGAAACGGTCTTCACAGTACCCGCTTTTAAAATGCTGTTTTACAGGAAATTAAAAGGGATTACAATTTTTTTAAATGGAATACAAATGGATACAAATCGGGTACATAAAAATTATGTTGGTCCGAAATCGATAGGACGATTTTCGGGCGCCAGTGAGACTGACCTTCCCGGCTTTCCCCGAAAATCGCGGAGTAGGCTTATAATTGTCGAAAAAGCCGTAATTATCGTGAACGGAACGGACGTCAAAAGCATTACAAAGTGCGTAATTAATTTGATTAAAATTTTATAATTTGTTAACCCGAAATTATTAAATATTTATACCTACCGCAGAATTTACTGTATATTGTACTCAGTAGAATACGATGTTTCTTTTCACAACAATATAAAATATATTATAATATTATGTTTAAAAAAAAATTGAATGTTTAAACATTTGAATAATTTTGGATGAATATTTAATTCAAAATCATAATTAGATATTTTCCAAATGATTATCGTTGGGAAATGTTGTGTTACGTGGTAAACGCGTAGTTCGGACCGTTCGCGGCCGATAATATAGTTATGTTATAATGTATAATACGTTTAATATTGTCCACGGTCAATTTTACTGCGATCTACTTGGATAATGTAGAATAATAAATGAATACCTATTAATATATATTGAACGCATATTTTCGATTTTTTTTTTATATACTTACTATACGGTTTTGTCAGTGCGTATTTTAGCGCCTATTATCGTGTTATGTTTTAACGTGCCATAAGTGCCGAACCGTGCAAGCACTTAAAATAACCATCGTTTCCAACCGATTAACGTGGAACAGTAATAATTTCGAAATTATAATCCGTGGCAAATCCGCATGCGAACGCGACGGGTAACAGCAAGCGATTCGATATTATATTTCGAAATAAACGACGTGCGATAACGTTCGAAATGTCGGCGGTTAATCCGAATAAGCGATAACGCGAAAAAAAGAGGGTTCCCGCGTGATATAAACTCGCGTCATCCGGCAGCAGCTGCCGAGCGATCTGCGTGTGTGTCACGAACTTACGAACGGCGAAAAAAAAAAACATTCGGTATTTAACGGGTGTCGCTGTGCCTCGCACGCCGGGCTCACGCGGTTCCGTACGGCGGCGTGGCGGACGCGGTCGCGGGAACGCTCGGACGGCGCGGCGTCGTCGACGGGCCTGCGGCGGCGACGGGCACACACATGCGCCGTGTATTGATTGCCGGCAACAAACACGCACGACAAACCGTACGGCGCGTCGCCGGAGTCTCTCGCGCGCTCTCGCGTTGCGGACCGTTAAATAATCGCCGCCGCCGCCGCGAGAGTATAAAACGGGAAAACCCGAGAGCGCCGGCGATCACAAAACTCCCTCAGTGTCTTGCGCCCCGTGCCAGCGGTACCTATCACACAGCGTGACACCCCGTCCCGCGGCCCAAAACCGACCGGATTCGCGTAGTAGTCGTCGTCGTATACGGACGCATCGACGCGTCGTCACTTACCCGATTGTCATGATGACATTATAATAGTGTCCGACGAAGAAATTCGTGATATTATTTTTACTACTCCTGAACGTATCGGAGAAAAAAAAAAAAATTTGTTTAAAAAATTCGTTGTACACCGGCCGGGGAATAACCCGCCGAGGTTTCCGCCCGTATACCGCTCGTTTTCAGTCTCCGTATCGTCCGCACACATTCCCAATTTCCATTAGTAATACTTTCCGGGACAACAGAAAGACCGGTTTTTCCGACCTTCCCCACCTTTTGATATACAGGGGCGTTATCCCCAAGAGGCGGCCGATCAGTCGCCGGACTCGCGAACCACAAGAGCCGGAAAGAAAAACAGGTACGTGAGTTAGCTAGTTTTTTCTACAACACGAATTAATTATTGTTTTTCATTACTACCATGTGGCCACGAAAATATTAAATAATAAAATATGACAGTGATTATTATTACGCGTAGCGCGAAAATATTGTTATGCGCCTCGACGACGACGCGGACCGCCACGTGAGTTTTTAAGTCGATAACGTCAACGTAATAATAAACGATACTATTACATCGACACGTACTTGTATTATTATTTCTATACTCGCGAAATCTACTCTTGAAAAACAATAACACCGGAATGCGGGATGTTATATTCCGAAGGTCGGATGCATTATAGTACAGGCATAACATAGAGATAAACGTTTAAAATATCCGGAAAAAATTGAATAACAGAGATAATTGGCCACAATAATATTGCTATATCTATTATGCACACGATGACAAATAAGATACATTCGAATTCAATGAGACACGTCAA
This sequence comes from Cinara cedri, assembly GCA_902439185.1. Taxonomy (NCBI): domain Eukaryota; kingdom Metazoa; phylum Arthropoda; class Insecta; order Hemiptera; family Aphididae; genus Cinara; species Cinara cedri. Next base: position 677,147 of record CABPRJ010001438.1, read on the forward strand.
ATATAATATTATATATATATATGTATAAGGATCAAGGATAAACAATCCGCGTCGTTTTATCTATAAATAGATTTATTTAAATTTTCTCACAGCCAATCATTATAACTCCATCGAGTAGCACTAAAACTAAAAAAACTGTTACAAATTTACCAGATTTGGTTCACGTCCAGACACGTCTAGATTTCAAAAAAAAGGTTACATTGTAAGTTAACAAGTTAAAGCGTGTATTAAAATAAGATTTGATTTCAAACTCATTATTCTATAGGCAAACATTAAACTTGACGATGTAATTCTTTATCACAAATAGGTTTCATAATTGCATGCAATTTTTATTTTTTAAAAATATTTCACGAAAATTCCATTTAATATTTAAGAGGACGATATACCCGCGTGTGTTGTCTCATAGTTCAAATAACGGTCAATGTAGCAAAATCTTCATCAACTAGGTAGGTGCTCCGTTATTATTCGAGCACGACTCGGTCGATCGTATATTATGGAAAAATATTTTAGATATTTTAATAGTTTTTTTTTTTGCTAGGTATTATGCGGAAAAAATAGTTTGACCAAGCAGACATATTTAACAGTTGAAGACGAGGTTCATTATTAGTTGTACTGTACCTACTTAATGGGAATATGAAGAGTTGAATATTCAATGTAGTGGTTTATTTTAGAAGCGTATTAAGTTCAACTTCTGACGAAAATCATACAAATTACGGCATTTCAAACTATGTTTAATATGTTAACAACAATATTTTATTTCTTAAAAACGTTTACCACTTTATCCGAAACAATATTTAGTACTTACAACCCGTTTAAAACCTAACCTTGCAATTAATATTATATTGTAATAAGGATTTTAAATTCTGCAGCAAGCCAACATTTTTCAAAGCAGTAGATAATCTAAGAAAAATTTGTATTTGTAGTCAATCGAACACTGATATAGTATCGAATCGTGTTATTCGAATTACCTACTATCGAAAAAATAATCGACTTAAATTATTGTCGTGCAAATTGAAATTTTTAATCTTTCTACACTCAATGAGAAAAAAAGCATTTTGTGTTTTTTTTGCTACAAATTATAAACGTGTTTCAAAAATGTATGATTTTATGTTTCAATATGTACTTTATGTCCATGTTTTATTTATGGACTTGTTTTGGTGCAAATTTGATCACACCTGTTTTGTCCTCGTAAATTCTATTCGATGTTTTAAATGTTGTCTATTTCAGAAATTGTTATTTGGAGCGATGTCTTCTTGAAAGGTATCTATGACGTATACACAAATATTTGTCTTTGCGTGATTTTCTTTTGTGCAATAGATAAATCTGGTGTTAATTGACATTTACCTACCTGTTTATTTAAATATTGAGAATTTATACCAAGCCCGCGATACTTATTTTATTATAAGCCAGTGACGTAGCTAGAAATTTGTTTCTAGATAGATCCGATGTGTTTAGTTGGGAAAGCCTATAGTGTTCAAAATTACAGAAAATAATATAAGTAATGTTAGATAATTGTGAATCGGGACGCTAGAAGTGGTAATCGCGATAATACCCGTTGTCTCGTATAACAGGAAAGTTATGCCGTATAAGGTTATACAGTACCTCGGATATACATAATTTATAGGTGAATACTTTTTTAACCAATATAAATTATGTATGTAATATTATTTATTATTATGGTTTGGATTTGAAGTCGAATCCGATTTTTGGCGCGTTTCAACTTTCAACCTCCAGTCATATTTTTTTTATGCTCAAATTCACTATTTTTTTTGAAAAGAACATAGTATAGCATTGTGTATTATATTATTTGGTTATGTTTTATTTAATATTTCACAAAGAATATTAATTATAAAACACAAAATAGAGAGGGGAGCCTTGTTATTCACGGGTTTTTTTGTTTATTTTATAGTCGTTTTTTCTCTATATGTGCTATCTGCTAATCTTCAGTCAGGAAGTGGGATAAACATTTTAGGCCAGGCCACCGATGATTTTGCACGTCCCCACGAGCTATTTTTTCGTTTTGTACATATACCTACTTTTAAGTATACCGTTTGAATTTACCATTTTTTATTTTTTGTGTCCTGAAAATTGCGAAAACACGAAAGTGTAACAAAACCGAAGAAATAAAATGTAACCCATTAGATGTTTTATTCTGTGCGTTAAGTTAGTGGATTTTTTTCCATCAGTGTGATAATCTATTTAATATTATATTTCGTTCAAATTCATAATAATATGATATAAATGCTGTTATCAATCTGTGAAACTAAACTCATTTAGTTTTCAAAATCATGATCATGATTTATTTATTTCCTAATTTAATGACGATTATACATTGATTATAACACTCAATCACATTTATATATTGATCAGAACGAGGAAATACACTACAAATTTTAAAGTGGTGCTGCATACTCATTTTCACCGAAATAACTTTTCGAAGCGATAAAAATACTCGACAATTCTGGCAACTTTTATAAAAATGTCAATAGCCAATTATATTCTATAAACTTGTATATTCACTACAGTACCAACACTAGTACCTATTTTAGAATGGTTTTCGATCCAATGCACTGGAAATTCAGAAAGACTGAAAAAAAAATAGTGATTGGAAATATTTAATCTGCAAAACATTTTATTTTCAAACGGTTCTATAAGTATGTAATTATTATTAAAACTATTATTGCCTTGAAATTATTTTGAAAAAAAATGCGTCCTTTTCGTACTTCAGGACATTAAACTTTTTCTATACAAATTAAAAATTATACTTATTTCAATTCAAACAAAAAATGTCACTATAAAATGGTCGCAAAAACTTACTACAATTTATTAGATACCTATTCAATATATTTAACGGTTTCAATAATTATGAATATTAAACCTTGAAATGTATTTATTTAGTAGCAATACTTTTGTACAATAGAAGAGAACGAAAACACTTTGGTATTTAACTCGAACCGAAACTGTATCTTATTGTTTGAAAGAAAAAAAAAATCCATATCATTTTACGCTGTTGAAGTTTTACAGCAATACAATATTGTAACAAAAGTTAAATTAATATTTTTCGTTTATTTCGTAAATATTGAAACTATGTTTTAAAAAGTTATCACTCATACATAATATATACGATACACGTCAAATTGTTAGCTCTTATTTTATTTCGGACATTTTATATTCTTTTTGTAAAATGTCCATCGACCAAACTTTTAAGAGAACAATAATTATTTCGAGTCCAACAAACTTACAATACTCTCTGCGTAAGTTTTCATTTTGAAATGCAATACAATATTATACTTTGATTTTCATAGCAAAATGAGATTCGTATAATATATTCTAAGGTGATTCCTTTTTTTTATTTAATGCATAAAACTCATAATCTCAGAAACTGTTAATTAAATTTATTCACATTTTCTCCTAGAGAAATTTTAGACACTTTAACGAAACTATCATTTTTTTTTTTTTCATTAAACGCCTTAGTTATATTTCTTTCTACTAAATCCATCAACGCAATCTAGGTTTCACAAATTGACTGAGTTTTTGGTATTTTAAGTATATCTGTAAGCAAAGATAAAACATTGCCAATGAAAAAACGATTCTAAGCTGAGTTAAGTTGATAGTGATGCTTTATCAATAATATTTATGTCATATTATAATAACATAAATAAGTAGGCTCTATATATTTTCTTTAATAACATTTGTTTAATGTTGTACCAATATCTCCGGTTTTGCTACGTTTTTCCGGACCTTTATATGTTTTTTCTCAGTTTTTCACATTTGTTGAGAAAACACCGGAGTAAATTGAAAAATTATCTCTTTATAGTACTTTCCGTGAAATTTCCTATTGGAAAAACAGCTATCACTATAAGTTGAAGAAAAAAAGCTGGTAGAAAAGTTGTCCAAAGTAAAAAAAAAATGAACCTGGAGCCATGAACCCCACATTTGAAAACACTGCTTTAAATTGTACATGTTTACTATTGCAGTAAAAAATGGCATTGAAATTAATTTCCATTATTATTGTTATTACATTGAAAAAAAAAATATTCCCAATTCACTAACTAGATCTAAAAGTCAACAAAAAATCTATTTTGTTTTTTTTTTTGATTGGAGCAAGATTTTCGGTAGAAAAGTTAAATCACAAACACATACTAAAAAACTCAATATATTCAATATTCTCAGGAAAATCGTTTTACAAAACTTTGTTGGCATCGGAAATAATATTTTTTTGTCATCATTAACAACACACATTTTCTCATTTTAAATTCACATTGTATAGGTAAGCAATTACCGAGTTTTCTATATTATAGATAACTTAAGTAGTTTCGTTCGTCTACACTTCGGTACAGTAGCGTATTTAGGATTTTGGCAGCAAGGGAGATATTGACAAATTAACGTTATTAACAATAATAGTTAGGTATCAAAACTCTTGGTTTCTCTGACTAAAAAGAAAATAAATTTGAATTGAAAAATAAGTATCTTTGTAAATAATAGATTCAAGAGGGGAGAAATATCTCCCTAATATCTCCATGTAAATACTCCACTGTTTCGGTACCTACTTACTTAAATAAACTCGACCGACAAATGTATTACCCGTTTATCAAATTCTATTATAGAACATAATAGTAATATATTCCATTATATTTATATAACTATTTCGTTGTTCCGAAATTATTACAAAACTTATGTTATACATTCATTATAATACCCGCGTTAATGCTATCGAAGGTTAGGAAAAACCCTAAGGAAAAAGTTTGTGTTTCATGGACCCCCGATGTCTGTAACTTTAACTGAACAGAAATTGTTCAATTGTTTATTAAAAAATCAATACTCCAAAAAATGTTTAAATGATATTATTCATGATTATTATTTATTATCCAACCCTTGACATTGTTCCGTGTAATATACTTTGGAAATCGCTGGATTAATAAAACGCCCCTTCCTGGAGATTTTGACATTGTTCATTAGTACTCAATTGACCAAAGTTTAATATTATTATAGTTATATTTTGGCATTTCAAAATTAATGAGTTAAATATGATATTCTTATTTGCTATAATTGTGAAAATTTAGATGATTTGAAAACATTGAGTGGTCAATTGTTTTCAATGGGATATTTATTTTGTTCATTTGTATAAGAGTAATAAATTTCCAATGAGGATAATGGGAGGGGCTGAACCCTAAAACTTCCGTTTGGTTTTGAAATTCGTCCCCATCCCACAAAACTAAAACATAAACGCCACTATTATCAACATTATTTGAATCAATAATTTATTACAATGACAACAATACAGTAGTATTATAATTTATTATACCATTATTGAATGACAATAATATGAATTAATAATATGAATCATAATATCATTTAAGCTGTATTCACTTAAACAATATTAAATTTAAAGTTAAATAATAAGTACCTAAAAGTTAAAAAGCTGTCCTAGGATGAATGGAACGAATGCAGCCATTGTTATAAGTAATTAAATGTATATCCGTAAGCAACGATTAACCATTATGAAAAAACTATTCTAGGCGGAGTTCGGTTGAAAGTATTGTTATATCATATTAGGATAAAATAATTACATAATATACATTGTATATTTTTTTTAATAATATTTGTTTATTATTTTACCTATGTTCTCGTTTTCCTCGGCTTTCCCGTGTTTTTTTCCGGATTTCCCAATTTATTGGGAAAACTCTTAGGGTAATCAAAAAATAACTTCCCTAAAGTACAATCCCAATCAGATTTTCTTCCAGAACACGTGTTATCATTGTAAATCGGAGCAAAATTACTGGTAGAATAGTTGTCAACAGGAAAAAAAAAATAAACGGCATTGTAAAACCAATACATTCCTCGTTCCACTTAGAATCTAAAATAAATGTTATATAATATTGACATTTTTATTGAAATAATGTCATAATATTATGAAAAATAATCTTTCAATTGAAAGTAAGTCAAATTTTTTGTTTAAAAGTACGACCTTTAACTCCCTCCCCCGGAAATATTTGTTTGTAAATGCACTTGGCTATTATAGTGTAGTAGAATGCAGTTATAGTTATAGTATATTACGCAAGTATAAGCATACTCACTACCATCCGGTGAATAATGTTGTTGTTTAAAAACTTGGCGATAATTTAATTTTTATATTTAACAATAAAATATACTTGAACATGAATAAAAATAAAAAATATATATATATATATATATATATTTATTTACAACAATGCATTTTCAAGTGCATAATAATATATTTCACTGTACGAATAATTTTATATTTCCGGGGTTGTTAAATGTGCATAACCTTTTGAAAAAATACTTTTTAAAAGTACCTTATGTATACAAAAGTATATACAAGTATATCTTATAAGTATGTTATTGTATAAAAGCAAGATAGAATGAAACCACTGGAAATAAACATCTAACAAGTTACAAGTCGTTCGTACAAATCATGATATTATACGACCACGCGTGTAGGGGATTATTGTTAAAAAAATTGAAGACGAATTCGTAACATGTTTTAAACATATAGCAATGAACGAAAAATCTATCACACGTATTAACTTACTGAAACTGGAAATCATTTTTGGATTATCGACTTGATTGACATATAGGTACCTATGATTCTGTTAATACACAAAGTCCGGCTATTTTAAATGCAAGGTGAAATTAAATAAATTAGCCAATAAATCGGAAAAACATGCTAAAAATCGGGGGAAAAAAAGAAAATAGATACAGTTTTAAATAAATACTTTTAAAGAAAATATATAATGCACATTATGTAATTATTATGACGTGACATATATATAATATATTTTTGATAAAACAACACCTAACCTAACCGAATTCCGCTCATAATTGCTTTTAGTTAGCAATGGTTAATCGTTGCATACAGATATACATTCGATTTTCCCTCTACCTTCCCAACTTTTCATCTACAACAATGACCCATGTGCGAAGTATGTCAGTCTTTTTTTTTAATATTATCGTTTGAACCATGAACGGAGGGGAACAAGTTTTCCATTTGTTCCTTCGGGTCTATATTGTATAAAATTATTATATTCAGGTATTACCTGATTTTTAATTGATTTTGTATATTATATTATTGATAAATTACTAAGTAAATTACTCAGGTAGCAAAAAATATATTTTATTAAGATTTTTCCATATTTTTCATTTACATAATATTTAGAAAATATAAAATAACGATTGGTCACCGGATTTTCGTTGATAAATATTTTAAAAATTAAATTTGTCTAACTTTTTTTTTTAAATAAAAAAAAATGCAAAAAATGGATTCTTGTAACTTGCCACAGTCGGGTATTGAATCCGAGACCCTGCCTTAATTAACCTAATGTTCTATCCACTAGACTACCTTCCTAATTCTTAAGGAGTTGATTTTATAACCATAAGTTATTAAGTGAATTTAAAAATATTTTAATATAGGAGCCTATTTATACAATATCATCTCGAAATTGCGGACTTTTTGGGAATAGGAACTTTAACCTCCTCTGAATAGTTCAGGGAGTAGGTGCAGTGGAGCAGTGCCAGGGAGAAGGTGTCAGGGGTGATGGGGGGCGTGCTCCTCAATTTTTTGTTTATTGGTTATTTCGGTGTATTTTATCATTCAAGAAAATATGGTAACTTATGTAAAAATGATATTATGTACTCCCACCAAAAAAAAAAAAAAAATTGGCTATGGTGCTGTATAATATAATGACCAACTACAATAATAATACAAATTTAATTTAAATGCCAACTATACATTACAAATTATATGTTTTAGGTTTATGTTATTATGTGTGAATTGTGAATCGTCGGGGACCGCGGTCGACCCGTTGTGGTCTTGGCATACTTTAATCGTAATAATGTTTGTTTATGTTAATACATTTTTCCGATTTGGCCATTTTTGAGGTTTATAATTGGTCGGTCGTTAGTATTTGGTCTATACTCGGAAAACTGTAATATTGCCATTATTGTATAGATTTTTTTTTTTTTTTTTTATTATTATTAGTTAAAGACCCGCGGCAACTGTGGCCATTGGTGGATTATATAGATTGTTTATGCAGCTGCGGTCATACATTGGGACAAACCCGATGATAAACTCCTAGGTTCCAACGTAGAAAATTTATATCTATAATATTATATATTATTATCATTAAATGTCTACTGTAGAATATCGCATAAAAATATAGAACGTAATATAACTATTTAGATTACTAATACATTTGGTAATCGATCAATTCACTTTAATATTAAAACTGACGGCCGCGGCATAACATTTGTCCTACTGAACGCAAATTCGAATTACGTAATATCGTGCGTTTGTACGACGGTGGCAACAATTAATGACTCGTACTTGAATCACTCTTCGTCGATAAATACGAGCATTAAACTGATATTTTGAAAACCGAACACCACAGATTCATCGAAAACGAAAAGAGATTAAAAGATGTAGGTGGCGATGTAATTTGGAACGAACACAAAAAGTTCCAAGTACTCGCGACGATTTATAATTTAATATTTTGTACTTTTCCCGTCGGTGTAATTCAATGCACAACGATGACGTTTAAAATCGTGTCGAACGTCGCAATCGGGGAAACACCAAAGGATAAGTTAGTTTTTTTTATCTATATTTTCGTTCAATTTTGGCTTTCGACCAATGGTCGTTTTTCGAAAAAAAAAAAAATAATAATAATGAGTACAAATGCTATACGAGTTAAACGCGAAAACTGTATCATTTCAATGTAAACTGATTGGAACAATGAAGCGTCCCCGTTTTTATTAATTATTGTTACTTGTAAACAATATTAATTTGAAATATATACTGCAATAAAGCAAATTTATATAGTTTAAATGATAATCTATTCATCGTTCTACTGCATATTATAGTCGTTATAATTTAAGACGCTGGAACAGCGCGTTTCAAACAAAATTATATTGTTATTCAATTAAATTATATATTATGCAGTATAAAATTGTATATATATGTATACAGGGTTTGACTATAGGCTTTGGCAATTTCCTATTTCCAATTTCCTACATACACGGCGATTAATTTAACGTACAACACTCATTATTTCACAATATACTGATTCTTTTTGAAAACAATTTGTCTGAAAATTTAAGAAACAAGCAGTTCTAAAATGTAACATATTACCGTTAGTTTTTGCTACCCTTATTTTTTGGAGTAAGACGATTATCATCTTTTGAATTTCAAATGGCAAAATATATATTAAAAATGTCATTTACAGATGAAGTATTAGTTTAAATATATATTGGTGTTGAACTTGTTCATTTTCGTCAAGCCATTGATGAGAATTTATCCTACAAGTGTATAAAGCGGGAGAGTAGTGTATCACTATTTAAACGTTAATCTGATTTGATTTGATTTATTTAAACTAATACATACAATATATTAAACGGATTTTTAGTGTAAGTTGCCATTTAAAAATCAAAAGTTGATAGTCATTTCACACCAAATTCAAGGATAATAATAATAAAAAACAAATTTTAGAACTGCTTGTTTCTTAAATTGCTGAAAAATTCGTGTCGGAAAAAAGTCGATACTTTGCAAAATAATGAGTGTTTTACGTTAAATAAATCAATCTGTGTATGTAGTCACATAGTAAATTGTCAAATCCTATATATACACCCTGCATATTATATACTAAGTTGCCGTTCACCGAAAGTTTTCATACAACTCGTATAATATTGCGTTCATTAAAAACTCAAATACAGTGTAATATTTATTATCATAACAATGCAATTTTACAAATCGATTTCGCCCCTTTTTCGGAAACTAATAATATAATGTACGTCGATGGTTGTTCACAATAATAATAATAAATAATAATTGTCGTCCGAACATAGAACTATAATTATTATAATATTATACACGAAATTAATTTTCCTATAGCTGATACTGCTATAGTAACGGCGCGCGGCGGTCTGAAATTATATTTTCATTGGATGGTTGGTGGTGATACTGATTTGTAAAAAATTATTATTATTATTTATGTTTTTTTTTTTTTTTATATATATTTAAATAAATAGGTATGTATGCAATATAAGAGTATAGTCTGTTATATTATTATTATAATCATTGATGTAGGACAGGTCTCATGAGTGAAATATCCTTTCAGTTTGGCTACCCCAAAGGAAACTTCATGAAGAAGACTTCACGCTTACAGATGCACGTAAAATCACTTAACTACGTTTGTTTAAACGTAGGGTGGAAAGAATCTAAAATGTTTTAATTCTTATGTTACAACGATAGTAGAAAAAAACTATATCTTCGGGTGTTACAGATAGGAAACATGGCCACTGAGTAAATAATAAGTAAAAAAGTTCACAATACTAGATTGATAAATCATATGGCAAAGATTAGAAAAAGAGGACGAATATATATCTTATTCAAAAGTAAGAGTTTAGTGGACGTAGTATTATTAAACAAGGAGAAAACGATTACAATGGGTGAGACATACTTTTAGGAGTCAGTATGAGCTTATAATAAATACAGTAATAGAGCCGTGTTAAAAAAATACCCCTAGATTAAGATATAGGTTAGGGGAGATGTAATAAAAAAAAAAATATGCAGATTTATACATAATGGTTCAAATTGGAAAGAAAAAGTGATGAAAAATGGGACAGAGAATCGAGTATGAGATAGAAAAGTCCATTATAGATGCCTATAATTCGGATAACAGCTTTTTAATAATAATATAATCGTAAATGTCGAACTAACAAAACGCTGTATAAATAAGGAAGCCAAAGTCCCACTTTGGAACGAAATCTCGATAAAATTAAATTGAAAAACAAAAAAATTTTCAAGGATGTACTTTTTATTTTTAATTATTTTTTTATTTTCTAATATAATTTAAAGGTTATCCAATAGTCAATATTTCATACTACATTTCGATACGTAAGTGAGTATGGTCTATGGTCTTTCAAATTTCATGTTATAGTAAAATTATCTAAGAGTTAATTTTATTTTTTTTTTTTCCAATAAATAACTATGTACAACATTTTCCAAATTATAATATTATTTTCTATGCGAAAATGTTGGTGAAATAAACTAGGTGAATTTCCTACTTTTGATTATCACATAACAACCTACAGTAAAAATTGATTAAATAAATGGAGTATTCATTTAAATATAATTTGATGTTGACATTTTTGTGTTTGTCAATCTATTGAGGAGAAATTCTAATTTTAAATTCTGGAGGGGGAAAGTGACGGAGTGTTATTCAAACGCATTGCGCTGTGTCGCCACTAATCTTACCTCAACGAAACTTAAAAGTGAAATATTTCATCAACGGGTTGACGAAATTTGTCTATTTGTCTATCGAAAATGTCTATTTATAGACATTTTATTTTTTGTAGTTTTGTACGTAATTTTCATTCTATAGGTACTCTGTGGAAAAATTGTTAGACTTAATAGAAATGCTTGAAAATTTAATAGGACGTTCATTAAGTCTTACTTTGTGGTTAAAAAAAAAATTTGAATTTAATGTCATATTTTTTTATATAAAGGAATTTTAATATCAAATTTTGACAATAATTGTTCGAGTAAACAAATATGTGGAACAAATCTAATCTTTTAATATTTTTTTTGAACATATAAATATTGTCGAATTAAGAACGATGGTCTGAATTGAGCTCACTGACTAAGTTTCGAAATTATAGCTTTTTTAAAGTTCTGATATGTGGATATTATATGTTATATTAAATAACTTTATTTAGTAACTCTTAAGCACATTTGTCGTGATATAATGGTTATACACGTCTATTATGATCTCAGGGGTCCGAGTTCTAAAACCCAGGGTTCGAACAAAATTGTTTGGATTTTTTTTTCCTTTTTACTTAAACAAGGAAAAAAAAATATTTTGGGTGTATCTAGGAACCCAGACATTCCTCGCTCAGACTATTATAATCACGCAAAATACCTCTCGATTTATTGTGCAAACTTTTCTACCAGAAATCTTGCTCCGATGTTTTAAGTGTAGCTTATTTTCGAAAAGGAAATTTTATCTTCGTGGTAACTTCGAGAGGTAATTTATTGATTTTTCAAGCGGTTTTTATAATATCTGGGAAATACTGAGATAAAATGTGAGAAAAACGGAAATTATACGAAATGTGAATATTAGTAAACCAATATTTCGGTCTTTTTTATTCCTGTGAACTTTTCTACTTGCAATTTTTTTCCAATTTACAATGATAGCACTTTTTCTGAAAGTAAATCTGACTGGAAAGGTACTTTAGGGAGGTTATTTTTCGATTTTCCCAGCGAATGTGAAAAACTAAGAAAAAACATAGGAAAACCGGAAAAAATCAGTAAATCGGTACAATATTAAACAAATATTATTAAAGAAAATATATAATGCTTATTTAATTGTTTTATCATAATATGACATGTATATTGTTGACAACGTATCCCTATCAACTGAACTGCACTCAGAATCGTTTTTTCGTTAGCAATGGTTTATCGTTGTTTACAGGTATAATGCAATTCACGTTTTAAATTTTGACTTTGATATACCTGATTATGAATTTTTAATCTGAAAATGGTCGTATAAAATACATATGTACAAATAATATAAGTCATTATATAGTATATTTTTTGAATAGTGAATGGTCACTATTCGAAATAAAAGAAAAAGCACAAAGTAAAAAGTCATCAAACTAAAAGTCAAACGTAGTTTTAATTGTTTTTAATATTTTTAAAAATACAAAGAATTATAATAAATTTGAAAGAAAAAACAAACATGATCTGAAATATTTAATTTTATTAAGTTTTTAGCTTCTTCTCTCGAGTAGTATTTTTGACTAGTGCTCCTTTACCTGAAAATCCATTAGTATTTAACTGTACGTTTATTGAACGAAAACTGGTGCAATAAACATGTCGGCATTACATTCTTGTAAGAAGTAGACGTAAAAATACGAAAATCGCATTAAAATAGAGTTTTAATGAATTTGCTTTAACGATCGGAAAGAAATTGAAACCAAATTTACTTAAAATCTTCCAATTGTAAAATCACCTAATATGATAAAAATAATCACACTGTATACCATTATACGCTATCATCCACTGTGTATAATATGTACGAATCAATATTAAAATGCATATATATTATTATTTCGCGCGAACGTTTATTTTCATTAACAGTACGCAAGACGTCATGTGCACTTAGGTTTTCGAAAAAGAAAATACGTTATAAAACTATTAAAATGTACTGAGTACACAACACTGGCACCTTTACGAGTATACTCTGCTTTCAATCGAGAGTTGATTGAAAAGAACAATTATAACCACTGTACCGTGTTAAAGTATACATGTATATAATATTAAAATTATTTCTCAGACGTAATATGAATGATTTGCAATACCTTTTTAGTGTGTCTCTTTTAAAAAACAACGAGTCTATATGGAAATATGAATTAATTATAATTTCTATTGATCGGAAAAAGAAAAAATTGAAATGTGAAATGCCACACGCAAAGAGTTTGAAATAATCTTTTAAGTGTTGTTCTCCAATCAAAAATAATATAATAATAATATAGGTACCATTTGATTTATTTGAGTGGGTACACTCATTATCTCGGAAAGTGTAAACTTTTTCCTGAATTTGTTTTATAGAGAATTTAAGAAATAATCTGCTCCATTATTTTATATTTGTGTTATTTTTCGTCACCCTTTTTTTAGGGGGGAGGGGGTAAAATAACTAACTACTTTTGATTTTCAAATGAATACCAATAATAAAAAGTCCATAAATAGATTGAATATTGGTTAAAATAAATTTTAGTGTTGAAATTTTTTATTTCCGTCGATCCGTTGACGAGATATTCCACTTTTAAGTTTGGGTTGGAAGAGAGTATCGGAGTATCAGTACTGTGACGGGACGGCACGCGGCGTGTTAATAATGTGCCACTACTCTCCTCCGATCTAAAAATAAAAGTGGTATATGTCGTCAACGGCTTGACAAAAATCAAAAATGTCAACACTTAAATTTATTGTAACAAATATTCAATCTATGTATGGACATCTTAATTTAGGTTGCCAATTGAAAATCAAAAGTTGTTTTACCCCCAAAAATAAGGGTGACGAAAAATAACACAAATATAAAATTGTGGAACAGCTTTTTTCTTAAACGATCTAGAAAACAAATTCCGGAAAAGTTAATACTTTCCTAAATAATGAGTGTTCCCATTTAAATTAATTACCTGGTATATGTACGAATATACGATTGTTTCGTAAAAATATAACCTGAGGCGTAACTTATATTTTGGATTATCCGATTCATAAATAATCTAATATATACAGTGATAATGTTAAATTGAATCCGAATTATATAATGTAATAATAATGACGTATTCCTTCACGATTAACCCATTAATTAATAATTATTTATGAAGTTCACTGCGAGGAGAATAATTAATGATTTGTTACATTGATTACGACAGGAAAAATTAGTTCAGTTATACTTCGTCTTTACAGAATACGAATATAATAAATGGTTAGGTTTCTAAGCTGAAGAAGAAAAATAAAATATTTCAGATATTAAATTATGTTCTATGTAACATACAAACAGTGGACATGGTTCTTTATTTTTTTTTGGCTAAACGGTTACATTAGGTTAGGAATGTTAACTAAAATAAATTTGAGTGTTGAAATTTTTGATTTCTGTCAAAAACCGTTAACAAGATATTCCACTTTTAAGTTTGGGTTGGATAAGAGTAGTGGTGCATTATTAACATGCAGCGCGCCGTACTACCACACAAATAATATTCATAATGAGTGGAAAGTCATTTTCAGAATATCCCAAGAGATTTCCCAGGAAATGTGAAAAACGGGAAAAAAAACATCGAAAAATGAGAAAATCGGTACATAACAAATATTATTAAAGAAGATATGTTTATTTATTTACAAGTAAGTTTTATATTATATTCATAATATAAAACTAATAATACATAGTAACAATGAAAATAATGCAGAAATAATAAAATACAAATTAGATGGTGATATGTTACCACTCTACAAAAAAAAAAAAAGAGTTATTCGTAAGATTGATTTGGGATAAAATATAGAAAAAAAAGACCTCCTAACTACACCGGAGCTACCGTTATAGGTAATTAATTAATGAAAGCAACGATTATCTCTTGCTTACGAAAAAACGATTCTGATCGCAGTTCAGTTGATAGTGATGCTTTGTCAGCAATATATATGTAATATTATGGTAAAATAATTACATATGCATTAAAATTTTGTTTTAACAATATTTGTTTAATATTGTACCTATTTTCCCGTTCTGCCGTTTTTACTTCGTTATTAAAATATATCCAAAGGCGATGTGGGGAGATTGTCTATCACTGTAAAAACATGTGCTACTTTTGAAATACTCGGGTTAAAATATTAACTACCGTTGGTGGACCTTTTTGCATATACCTACCTAAATTCTTAGTATTGCCGATTAATATGCAACAGAGTAATAGTCAGGTCAGCTATATAATACGAGTTCGTATACTCGGGACCCGGTGCAGAAAATCGCATTATATATACAAATTGTTTTCGACATGGGTACGATCCTTGTTTTGGGAGTTTACAAATTATTTATGATTTTAGATTTTAGTTTGTTTAATTTTTTTAAACTTCTTCAAACATTTTTGACCAAAATACCTGATCGATCATATTGTTAATTGGAGATCTAATCATCAAATTTGGTCTAGTTATTCCTCTTGGGATGGTCAGGGGTGGGCTAACTTTTAATTTTACTTGTACTTTCTAAATAATGTAAAAAAAAATTTGGAAATTTCATTAAAAACACTTCTTTAAAATATTCTCTGATTTTTAATTTATTTATGGCTAATTGATACCATTATTTTCATGTTCAAAACCAAAAAAGATTATGGTCTTATAATTGCCACAAGTAAATATAAATATATATAAATATATATAAAATATGTGTAATAAACATACATACATTTAAATAATATACGTTCAATGGCGGGCAGGACAGTTAGTTTGTATATAATAAAAAATTTTACAGAAATTATAGTTAATTTTTTTTTTTTAATTCCTTATTACATTTGTGTATGAATTATTATCAAAAATACTCAGAAAATAAAATATCCCAAATTCATTAAAAAATTTAATTAATTTAAAAAATTTAACAAAAAATCTATTTTGTTTTTTTTTTTTGATCGGAGCAAGATTTTTGGTAGAAAAGTTAAATCACAAATACATAATAAAAAACTCAAAATATTTAATATTCTCAGAATTTAAAATCACACATCGCTATAAAATCAATACATTCCTCACTCCACTCTTAATATAAAAAGATTTAAATAATAACTCTCTAATGGGGTATACATTACTTATAATTATAATTTGATGTATAACTTTTAACAGAATTTCTGTTTCCAAATTTAAGTACTCTTGAGAATTTCGTAAACATAAAATTACATTGGAAAATCGTTTTACAAAACTTTGTTGGCATCGGAAATAATATTTTTTTGTCATCATTAACAACACACATTTTCTCATTTTAAATTCACATTGTATAGGTAAGCAACTACCGAGTTTTCTATATTATAGATGACTTAAGTAGTTTCGTTCGTCTACACTTCGGTACAGTAGCGTATTTAGGATTTTGGCACCAAGGGAGATATTGACAAATTAACGTTATTAACAATAATAGGTAGGTATCAAAACTCTTAGTATCTCTGACTAAAAAGAAAATAAATTTGAATTGAAAAATAAGTATCTTTGTAAATANACTCCACTGTTTCGGTACCTACTTACTTAAATAAACTCGACCGACAAATGTATTACCCGTTTATCAAATTCTATTATAGAACATAATAGTAATATATTCCATTATATTTATATAACTATTTCGTTGTTCCGAAATTATTACAAAACTTATGTTATACATTCATTATAATACCCGCGTTAATGCTATCGAAGGTTAGGAAAAACCCTAAGGAAAAAGTTTGTGTTTCATGGACCCCCGATGTCTGTAACTTTAACTGAACAGAAATTGTTCAATTGTTTATTAAAAAATCAATACTCCAAAAAATGTTTAAACGATATTATTCATTATTTATAACAGTAGTATAATTACAATAATAACTTTACTAACTAAAATTAATTCCAATGCCATTTTTTACTGCATTATTAAATATGTACTATTTAAAGTGTTGTTTTCAAATCTGGAATAATTGAATCATTTTTATTTTATAATATATAGGAAAAATGAAAAATAAATGGTATTGTTAAGAATAACGGGAAAATCCCATCAATAGTAATCAAATATTATTAAAGAGAATATGTAATGCCTACTTAAATATGTTACTATAATATGACCTTTAATATTGTTTTTAGAGCATCATTATCAACTGACCTCCGCTCAGAATCGTTTTTTCGTTAGCAATGGTTTATCGTTGCTTACAGATTTATATTAAATTTCCTACTTTATCTTACTTTTCCTACTTCTCACCTACAACAGTGGCTGCACCCGACCCCATTATCCTAGGACAGATTTTTTTTTTCGTCTCCTGACCGCCACCGCAGACTGTATGCTATAAGCAAATAAAAAAGTGTCTTGTAGACAACCGATCTTTTCTGAGTGTACCTAGTGCGAGCGTGTGTGTGTGTGTGTGTGTGTATGTGTCCGTGTGTTGCTCGCGGAACGAATATTTATACGAACTGTTTTTTGCCCGCGCGGAACGTTTCGAATATAAATAGTACGCGATGTTTTACTTTGACAAATACGACGACGACGACGGCGCGAATAATAAAATTTCCAGTGAGTGGTATGGAGGTGGGCAAGAGAAAAATGAAATATAATATATCTTCGTAGGTATAAAGGTCAATCTCGCACTAAACCTTTACGTGCAGTGTACGCATTTCAGTCGAAAACTATAATATGCAAATATATACACGCGGCAGGAATGCGATTTATCGAGAACCTTTATAGCGGTACATATAATGTATTATTTGAAATTCAAAGCCAGGGCAAGTTATCTATTATTTTATACTAGTTAATTTTAAGTTACCTTAAAAATAAATTAATAACAACTATTTAGAGTAAATGTTAATTTTAAAATAAAAATTATTTTGATAAAATACAAATTAATTTGATAATTTCGAAAATAATAACTCAATTTTAGTTAAAAGTAAAAGCTAACTTTTTTGTTAATTACCTACCGTGTCACGTAATCGTGTGGTTGTCCTATAGGCCACGCGCTCATAGTACTTGTCAAATATAACCTATGTCAAAAACTTCCGAAATTTAAATGTTTAAAATTAGTTGAAATAAAAGCCAATATAAGTTTTTTGATTTTTTTTTTTTTTTAATTCTTTTAAAATAAAAATATATTATAATTTTTTTGTATAACATTATATATTATCTTTTTGCAGCTATTTTTGGACGCTTTAAGAGCCTTCCTGTGAACGAAATCAGCTGTAACTCGGAGATTAGATTTATTTTAGTTATAAGCGAATTGTAGTGATAAACCACGAGTTGAATTTCAATACAAACTCTACTGTGTTTTTATGGGATGAGGGTGTTTTTTTTAGCTTTGAACGTCTTACGGACTCTCGAAATAAAACCAGATGAGTGCAATATTGTTTATTATGTAATGTGTTAGTATCAAGGATATGCCTTTAGGGGGTTCAACCCAATACGTACTATCATTATAGTCACTTTTTTTTTGGAAATCGAATATTTCAGTTCAGTAGTACAGTAATATAGATTAGTACAGTAGTACACAGTGTTGTAATTATTGTAGTATTTAGTTGTTTATTATTTTACAAAGAACATACTACAAAATAGTCGGAGGAAAATTCACTTCTGGTGTTACTACTCCACTATTATAGTCAAATAACAAACCATACAAAACCGTGGTGAGCTTCGATAGTATACGAAATGAAAAACGGACAGGTTTTATGAAAACTGCAATAATAATAATTATTATTATTATTATTACTATTATTTGCACTATTAAAATTTCACAATAGAATATATTTAGTCCACCGATAGTTGACTACCCATTTATCACCTATTTGTTTTCATTCATTTCTGATACGGCCAAAACCAAAAATTAATATGGGTAAAATAATAATTATACAAATTGGCAAGACAACGCCACGCCGTGCGCAGGACAACCAGTATTATTATAAAATTAACAAAGCAAAACCTATCCCGGAAAAATTAGTGTTGTATATTAATATCAGGTAAGTAAAGCTAGTATATTATATATTTGTTTAATAAGAATTTTTTTTTTTTTTTATTAAAGAACGAATGAATGAATAAAAAAGTAATTTCGATTATATACAAAATGTAGTACAAAATATCAGACTGTATAACGTAGTAAAAAAATATATCATACAGGTTTTAAGGGAAAAGGGGATTATGTATTGTTCTTTCATATTCCTTGTTTTAATTTATAATTTTTTCTTTAAAATATAAACACAGTACGTATAACCCCACTGAACCTAAAAACACAATATTGGCGATCTTAAAATATATATATTAAATGATATAGTATAATTCATCTAGTAGTTATTATTTTAGATTCGAGTGAATAATAGTTTTACCCAATTGTTTTTGTTTTTCTCGAAAAATACTTTTCTGGTTAGTAAAAATGATCAGACTTTTTCACGCAGTACCGTTAAATATGAGAAATTTTTGTATGATGAAGTTACTCGAGTTTACTCAAAACATTTTTCTAGATTACCGACAACAAAATAATAACGCATCAGTTTTATTTTAAAAAGTAATACTAGTCAACTGAGATCCACTTAGAATAGTTTTGCAACGACTTAACATGTGAATTTTGATATAATTAAACTATGAATTGGTTGTATTCCCAACTACCAACACTTATGCTGGACATACTATTGTCCAGCATTTTAAATCTGCTCCCCTCCCGTCACGAGAATGCGTTTATAATTATTTGGTTTTTAAATATTTGGCATAAATATCTGCACGTATAAACTATTGTAGTGTATTTCACGAAATTATGGTTTTAAATAAAGCATCATAATGTTTGTTATTCTTTTTCTTTCAGCTTTCAACTACACACTTCTTTCCATTTATCTCTTACCAAAGCTATCGCCTTGTCTAACCTCTCACTCTTAATTTTTCCGAATCTTTCTCATACTTGTCCAGACAGTGATTAGTCATTACCATAATTAACCAAAATACGTTCTTAAATTGTTAAATATTATAATTTACAGATTGTTCTTAATTAGTGTAAAAAATTCCCAGATTTTATTGATCTTTGAATTTTAATAATCTAATGAATGTGAAAGTGCTAGTTATTTTATTTAAAAGTATATATTTTATGAGTTAAAGAACCATGTATTGCTCAAAACTCAGTTTCGTGGCTGATAAAAGTATCAAAGTAAGAAATTTAAAAACTATTAAATGTCATTGATAAAAAATTTTCTGGTTCTTTAGACGCAAAACAGCTTTCGAAAATATAAAATGAACAGATAAATTTACTGTCTACCAAAATAATGTAAATGAAATTAAAAACGGCCTATTAAAAAAGAAAATTTTTAAATATAACTATACCTGACAGCATAAAAGTAAAACTATTCTAACTACCCAATATTCTAAAATATAATTGAATTTACCCATTTTCTCATAAAATTAATGTCACCCCCACACCTTCTATAAAACCAACTTATACATTAAAATACTACTAAGCAATTTCTATTTTCTAATTTATACTATTTTATTAGTAAATGAAAAATTAAAACCGTGAAGAATAAATGAAATATGTTTTAACTGATTATGTATCTTCCCGATAATCGTTAACTCAATTGTACCTATTAAATTACTATGCTTACTTGTATAAAAAAATACACAAATAAAATCAATTAAGCATAGATAATAATTATATTACATAAGTAATATGGATTGTGTATGTCTTACTGAAGCTTTATAAACTGTAAAAATGATTTATATTATATATAATAGGACATAGGTAAGTAGTTAAGAGTTCTAAATACATACGTTTTTA
The DNA here is from genome assembly GCA_902439185.1 of Cinara cedri. Lineage (NCBI taxonomy): Eukaryota > Metazoa > Arthropoda > Insecta > Hemiptera > Aphididae > Cinara > Cinara cedri. Next base: position 698,165 of record CABPRJ010001438.1, read on the forward strand.
CTGACTTATGGTTTTACAAAGATGTTTAAATTTTTTTTTTATATATACTGTGTACAACAATTCAATCAGAAATATTGCTCAGATATATAAGCGTGGCACCATTTCTGAGAGGAAATGTTGTACATATAGTACTTTTAGGATGGAATTTTTTTATTTTCCAAGTGGTTATCATTATCTAGCAAAAATCAGGATAAAACGTAAGAAAATAGGGAACTAATTTTTTTTTATAACTTAATTTTGATATCAAATTTTGTCGAAAATTGTTCGAGTTAAAAAATATGTGGAACAAATCTCATTTTTAAATTTTTTTTTCTTTTAAACATATGTATATTGCTGGTTTAAGAACGGTGGTGAAGTCAGACTTACTAAGTTTCGAAATTATAGTTTTTTGTAGTTCTTATATTATGTGGATTATAATATCCGCATATATTATGTTAAAAACTCTATATTGTCTCCATAAAAGTTTGTTTATCAAATGGTTAAAGTAAATAGTTTTTACATTTTTTTCCCTTTTATCAGAGAAAAAAAATATGTTTAGGTGTATCTAGAGACCTAGCTATCGCTCACTCAGACTTATTTCATCGAAAAATACCCCTTGATTTGTTGTGTGAAACTTTTCTACGAGAAATCACTTTTTTGATTTGCTCAGGATTTTTCTCAATAAATGGGAAGAAAGCGGAACATTTACAAAATGTAGATATAAGTATATAAATATTACTGAGTTCTTTTATCCTTTGAACAACTTTTCTACCAGAAATTTATTTAAGAAAATACATAGAGCCTATTTAATTATTTTACTATAATATGGCATATATTATATTGTTTAAAAAGCATTACTATCAACTGAACTACACTCAGAATCGGTTTTTTTTAAAACAATGATTTATTGTTGCTTACAAGTATATATTAAATTACCTATAACAGTGGCTATACATGTACTCATTATCCTAGAACGTCTCTTTTATTTTGCATTATGGACATTCAAATGACGGAGTAGTAGTAAAGTTTAGGGATCCATATACATATTGTGCAATTACGAGAAGTGAATAAAAACGCAGTTTGTGAAATGGATGCAAACGTTGTCTATTTCGTGAAACGAACAATAACGCAATTTGGATGCAACATATATACAGGGTGATTCATTAAGTATGTTCACTCCATTCGTATGATTAAATTGTGCATGTATTCAAATTCTAATTTTAAAGTGGTAGTTAAAGCCGATATTTTCGATAAATTAGATTTTTCACTACATTTAAAGAGTATCCTGTGGCAATACCAACTTTGGTTTCAATCGAGAACCTATATGAAAAAATCGATAAACATATGGATTATTGCACTACTGCAGCCTAATAAATTGGAAATTACTGATTTCCGTTTATTGGATACATTGTAATTACGTAGTAAATTCAGACTTTAATCAAAACAACTATAGTTAATTTTTGAAAAACTGCAATGAATGTTATTTTTATGCACTCTCCACAAACTTAATTCGAGGTTGTCATTTTAATCAATCTTTATGGAGATAAGTTAAATTTTCCGGGTTCCTAAACGGTTTATACATGATTCTGAATTGGCTATACTACTCCGAATGATTAGCGTTCTTAGAATAGTACCTATTAATGACATTTAGCAAGCTTTTGATGATTTAATGGTTCCTTAGACTACACAAATAATGAAAAGCGCCTATTATAAACTATGTTGAAATACTGGTATTGGACGAGTAGATCATTGAAATTGAAGAAAGCCAGCGTTATTTCCAATAATCTTAAGAAATTGTTATTCATATCTCGAAGAAAATATTCCATGAAAAAATTTCTGTTGAAGGTTCGCATAATGGATTTTCATCCACATCAAATATAGTTCATCCCAGTATTTGGAAATGTATTGAGGTATTTAAAAAAGAAGAAAGTGTGAATAAAATTCAAAATTAAACAACATACAGTGGGTCATTCTGTGGAAACCAAAATAAAATATACAGAGACTTTATAGAGTGACTGAACAACATTTGCAAAGATTATACAAAACAGAATAATCTAAAACTATTTAAAAGTTAACTATTTAACTAATAAACCCACAATTTCGAAATGAATGCTTAGTTTTAAGAATTTCGAATTAATTTTATAATTATAATTTACAAGTATTATTATACTTTTATATTGTTTGTATATTTATTTTGTATATGACGAGTATATTTTTTTGTACAATAACCGTTTCATCAAAACATCGATATTTATTTGTACATTATTTTATTGTTAAAATAAAAAAAAATGTCCTCGTGGTGAATTTTGTCGGGTAATATTCTGTAACGTGAATTGTCCACAATCCACTCGAACTATGCTACTACCTTTGACACAAATGATGAAAACCTCCACAATAAATCATCGTTATAGTTTATACTAAACCTCGTGTGCTGCAGTGTGATGTACACTGTTCATTGTTCAATTTACAAATTATTATAATAAATTATTAATACGCCACTGTAGAAACAAACACGTTTTAACTACACGCGAAAAATTCCATACTGTTCCATATTTATGTAAAATGAATATAATGTTCTTTTTTTTTTTTATTGAGAATAAAGGCTTTGACTTTTATGGTAATTAGCCTATTATATAATGTTCTATGATACTAAAAAACCCTGAATTCAAAATTTTTTATTTTAATGTAAAAAATAAAACTGATGTAATTCTGACGGAGGGTAGGCCATTGCTGTAGGTGTGACGTTGGAAGTAAAAAAACAAATTAAATTTTAATTATAAATTACTAAACTAGATCAATTATAAAAAAAGACGTCCTAGGATAATAAGGACGGATGCATTCACTGCTATAGATTATTTATTGTATACCTGTAAGCAACTTTAAACCGTTACTTAGGAAAAAACAATTCTGAACGGAGTTCAGTTGATAGTGATGTTTTTCAAAAATATTTTTACCTCTTTAATAAAAATATGCTTAATGTTGCACCGATTTTCCCGTGTTTTATCCTGGTTTTTCACATTTGATGAGAAAACCCTTAAAAAAATTCTAAAATCATCTCTTTAAAGTAACTCCGGTTTTTCTAAATTATTATGAAAACCTCTTGGAAAATCAAAAAATTACTTTCTCAATGTACTAAAAAAATTATCTTTTTACTTTTTGCTTGGAAAAGGTTTTCTGGTAGGAAATCTGTTCAAATACAAAACAAACACATTTCATAGTAAACTCAAAAAAACCTCCGCTACACCCTAAGTCTAAAAAAATAATAATAATAAATTAATTATTGTAATGGCGCAAGTCAATTGGGTGAAAATTATATTTTAGAGACAGAACTCTATTGGTCACGGGATTTTTTTTTTGTTTTTGTTTTACGAGCAAAAGCAATGTGCGTACATTCGTTATCCCCAGCTTATGTGAAGAGGTGCATCGTGATTTATTATTTAACGAAAGGTCGAGGCGCCTCTTTTACGCGATTGCCGATTAACACTTAAATCCGTCGACTGGGTGGATACGCACAGTTAACGTCGGCAGGTCAAATCGGAGTTTTCTTAATGCCCGGCCCGCGAGACACGTTATTATTATTATTCTGCTCACCCGGACGCCTGAAGGACTTTAAATAATGACTACAGTAATAAATCAATAATAATTGTTCCGTGTACCTATACACTTGTATACCTGCAGTCGTTTTGTAAATCTGTCGACTGAGCTTTACAAATGATTAAAACCGCGAAACGCTAGTTGAACTCACTGTATATAGTTCAGACTATACGGGAACCATATTATTGTTGTACTGATAACGACAGATTAAGCGGGTCGACTTAATAACGACATTAAAATATAATACCTAGTCATTAATGTTTAAAGGATCCGCCATGTTTTTTTTATTTTTGTTAGCTTAATCCCGGCCTCGTAAGCCTATCGCCGCTCCCACCGCGCCACTCCTCGCACCCTTGTTCATGACCAATAGATTTTCCTCTTATTCAGTAGGTATTTTTGAGGTTATCCCTAACTTGGTCGTCGCACCATTATATTGGTCATTCTTTTGACATTTTCTCGCCCGTTTCCACGTATTATACAATTGTTGACCCTCAGCCCATTAAACGTGTCCAAACTAGTTTATTCTTAGGTTTTTGAGAACTGCAATATTATATCTGGCCTATTCAATACTTCCCTCACTTCTGCATTATTTGTTCAAAATATGTATTATTTTCTTCTTCATTTTTTTTCGAGACGATAAATTTTACTAGGTCCGCGTTTAAGTAAAACATTGCATATGATTTTAATAACAACGTTGTGTATTGCAGATAGATTTGCAACAACTCCCCACATTCCTTCATGATTATTCATCTATCCTTCGTGATTTATTTTAACTAATCGGCCCTACTAACCACATGACCTTTACTAACCTAAAATTTGTGTTCAACCTCCTTTCTAGAAATATAGAATACCTTTCCTTATTGGCTCGACTATCTTTTAAAATTAATCTTTGTCTTACTCATTCGTAAAATTTCAAATCTTGTCACGGACTTGTTGACACTTTATTCTAACCACCCGTCACTATTTTCTTTCCATTTATATTCTCACCATCAAAAGACACCTAAAAATCGGAGCAAGTCTTCTAGTAGAAAAGTTGTCCGCAGAAAAAAAAAATAAACATTATTGTAAAACCATAAGCCTCTTTGCTTCTTTCAGAATCTAAAATTAACATTATAAATTATAATATAGGTATAACTATAGGTAAATTATTTATTTTTCAATAACAAAATTAAAAAAATGCGATTATCATGAATAGATACGTATAACAGTCGCTTGTTACCTTTTGACTGTGATATACCTGATGGTGAATTTTTTAATTTTTTAGAACTCGGTCATGCAATACATTTATCATAATACTCTAGGTGACGCATTGATTAATTAATTAATTTTAAACATATACATTTTTTATTTATACATTTATTTACTTTATTTAATATTATACATACTATATATTATCATTTGATTAATTTATTAAGGGATAACGCGCGTTGTTTTAAATTTGCAAGTTTATCAACAGCTTTACCTTTAATTTATTTTAGAAGCTTTGGCGTTTTCTACATGAATAACCAAAAGGTCGCTTAACCTATCAGCTCTCGGTTAACCTTAAATAATTTTTACTCTTTTAAAAGATGAGAAAATCGTTCGTTTATAACTGTTGTTACTGGCAAAGTCATTAAGATTGAAATTATTTTTCATTTATTCAAAAACTTGGAAAATTTAAGGTTCAATGCTTATTTAAAACATCCAAAAGAATAAGTATAACAAGTGAAAATAATGATTTTTATTATTTTTTTAGTTTTGTTCCACCGCATAATTGTATACTTAAATAAATAATGTGATTGAATTATACACCGTCTTCTCGTCTTGTTATAAATTCACGAGTTCCATAAAATTGTATTCTATTTTAGATTCTAATAATTTATAATTGAATTTGTGCTTTTTGTATATTTTTCTGTCTGTGAATAATTTTTTACTAGAAATCTTGCTCTATTGTCAATTTTATGGGTAGTTTATTGTAAGCAATTTTATTTAGTTGGTGCATGGAGGGGGGGGTAATTTTTTACTTCTCCTTGTAGTTTTTCAATAATTTTAAAAAATCTCGGAAAAAAACAATCAAATTTATGCAATAATAGCATCTGTTATTTTCAATTATGTTTTTTTATTGTATTCAGTTAAATAAATCATAGAGACCTGAAACTTTTACCGAATACTATTATTAGCACTTTATAGAAATATTATATACTGAATGATGTAGTGAATACTAAGTAATAGCAAAAACGAGCAAACTTTTAAAATAATATTTTCGGTTTTTTTTTTTAAACTAGCTAAAGACCAAATACAACAAATCATTTTTTTTTTTTACCTAACTTTCCAAGAGCGCAAATCGTCGACTCACTTAAACATATATCGTTAAATCAACACGGTTTCTGGGTTATTCGATACTTGGGTGCTTTAAAACGAGATTTCCACGCCGTAGGTCCTTCCGAAATTAAAATCGAAAACTTTGTATATAGGTATATTATAGATGGTAGGTAGGTCTTTATCCAAACGAGTAAATGATCACCGCACGGTTAAGCGTTACACACTTTCGTATCGGTACCTAAACTATAATAATTTGAATTTTGAATGCGAAAAACTGCTGTTGAAATATTCGTGTACCTCGATCCTCTTGATCTAAAAACGATTTTTCGACGAGCTCAAAATTGAAATCTTATAATACCTATTTTTTTTATGTAGGTGTATTACGTATAAAATATATAATATTATTGTTTTTCGTTTATTTTTTTTTAAACTGCGAAGAAATCAGCTATCAACATGCCGTCGTTTGTGTTTTCAAATAGACGTAATATAAACCAATATGTTATAGGCTATAGTCCATTGACGTAGCTAAGAAGGTTTAAGGTCCAACGACGCCATCACAAACTTTTTTATTTTTCTCTATTGTATGCTATATCTATCTGAACTTGTGTTTTTAGATCTTTCATGACCAGTGCTTGACTTGGAAAAATTAGTTGAGGTAATTTAGCTACTTTTCAAACAGTAGCGTTTTCTAAAAGAAAATTTGGCTGTGAAAGTACTTTAGGGAGGTTATTAATTAGTTTTCCTTGGATTTATCCCTATAAATGTGAATAACTGGAAAAAAAATATGGGAAAAACGTGAAAAACGTAGGAAAAACAGAAAAATCGGTACATTAAACAAATATTATTAAAGAAAATATATATTGTCTATTCAATTATTTTACCATATTATGGCATATATATTGTTAATAATGAACCGCTATCAAATGAATTCCGCTCAGAATCATTTTATTGTTAGTAATGTATGTTGCATTTATTAGCGCTTGTTAATCTATTTTTATTTCTTAATGTATATAATATTTATGTTTACTCCGTGATATTAAAATTGATTAACTTCCTCAAAGGTATGCTTGCCCACTTTAAAATTTGAATCATCTGCCTATACACATGTCCTTGGTCTTCAGTCGGTTCACCTCTAACCTCAACATCTCGCTCAACTTCAGCTATTATTGAGATGGTTTCTACGATAACATCTCTAAGTTTCCCATAATAACTATGTCGTCACGCATCAGTATATGGTAGTACTATATCCAATTCACCAAGGTTCATTTTTTGATTTTCTGCCATGTCCCCGATCTTTCGCTCATGGATTATGTTGAATAACATTGGTGATAATGCATCGCTCAGCCTGTACTTTAAATTGTGTTGGTATTTCTCGGCGAAACCGTACTTTAAAACCAGTGTTATTGTTACTTGTATTTATTATGTAAAATATATACTGTTGTTAAAAATATTTATAAGGACCTTTGGGTTTGGGTCGTTTAAATAATAAAGGCCCAGGCCGTATAAAAAAAAAAATTCATCGTGTGCGCAGGCGAAGGTATTATCTAATATCAGTACGTCTTGAAAACCGTAGATTTTTTTTTTAAGAAATAATTTTAATTGAAAAAATCACATATTTATACTTAAATTATAATATTATAATACAGATGCATTCTCTCAAAATATACGTACATACCTACGTTTTTTTTCCCCATTACATCACAGTCGGTTTACATTTTCACGAGATGTCGCACTCTTTTCGCGCGTTGCATAATAATAATACTATTATTATTATAATCCGTTCGTTTTTCTGACATTTTCCAATTTCCGACGACGACGGCTCGGTAGGTACGGAATCGGAATACAGAATCGTACATTATTATTATACCTATAACACATATTGTATAGTATATGCGCATGTATTATTATATTTATTTTATTATACTTAATACGATTGAAAAATAAAACCGTTTTGACACCAGGCGTCAATCATTTCTGTTAATTTTTTTTTTCTTTTCATTTGTCACGCACATATAAAAAAGAAACAATATGGTTCACTGCGGCCGCGGTGGTGACGGGCTTATCTCACGGGGAGTACCCATTATAATTTAGGCACCGAATCTGAATTTTCAATTCAACGTCTCGATTTTGCTCGGCGGTGGTGTGTCACCGCCAAAAAACACCGTTTGCATATTATATAATATACGTATAAAGTTAATATTATTATTATAATGATAAACTGCGAAGGCGTCGACGATGATGAAGTACCATGATCGATGAGCTATATAAATACCGTATAGCGTATGCGTGTACAGGAAAAATATATTAGCTATACCAGACATAGGCGGTACGAGTAGTGATTTTAACGCGTACTTTTAAATTATTTTCAATTGTATATTTAGGAATTCAAGAACCCAGCCAGCCCAGCCAGGAAGCGTGTTTACATACTCGGCCCGAGCGGTCGAGATTTTTTATGTTTCATTCGCTAGATTTTTCAATATATGTCAACACTTCAACACTTCCGACACTAGCTTCCTTGGAACAACAGTATCAAGTTCGGACCAACAAGTCATAGGTTAAGTTTTTATATTTCCCTCTTGATTTATCTAAACCCGTGATGGCTATTCATATGGAATGATCTAGTAAAACTTCCGTAAACGGTCACTCTTAAAAGAAGATCATCTCCATGTAATGGTAATTTTTTTTTGGCTCCATCAAGTTTTACGGGAAAAATACAAAGATACCTATATTTAGTGGGAACTCTAAATAACGGTCAAAATATAAGTATGTACTTTATATCCAAAATAGAAATTTAAATTGCGTGGTTTGCCCAGAATGTTCAAGACAGTTTATTCAGTTATACATAGATATGTAGATATCTTAACGAATATTTATGATAACGCTATGAAGTATAGTACTTTATATTAGTATTTTATCCACCTAATACGTCGAACTGCCAACCTCTAGATCAATTTATATAATACAGCAGCTTGCCGACGTAAGCTAATTTTCACTAATTGACGATAAAAAATAAACTAAGTTATTAACTTGGATAAAATATATTTACTTCCGAAACTAAAAAATAAAATAAAAAAAAAAATACATATTGTGTTATAGATGAGAAGTTGGATACATAAAGTAATTTAATTTAATTCTGCATGCAACGATAAACCATTGCTACCGAAATACAATTCTGTGCGAAATTCAGATATTTTGAAATATCAAATATATTAAAATACTGATTTTTGAGTGTAGTTAAAGCCAATATTTTCGAATACTTAGATTTTTCACGACATTTAAAACGTATTGCGGAATGATACCAACTTTAGTTTTTCTAATGAGAACCTAAATTAAAGATTTCATAAATTCGACATTTTTAATTTCCGTCAACCCGTTAACGAGATATTCCACGTATAATTTTAGGTAAGGATAGGGTAATGGAGTATCATTTGTGTGGTGGCACGGTATGTGAGGAGGTTTATTAGGTGTTTTATTACCACTTTCCCTCGACCCGAACTTAAAGGTGAAATATCTCGTTAACGAATTAACGGAAATTAAAAATGTTGACACCAAAATTTATTTATAGTAACACTCCGTCTATTTATGTTATTTTTAATATAGATTCTCATTTGAACAAAAATTGGTCTTGTCACAGGATACTCCTTAAATGCTGTGAAAAATCTATGTATTTGAAAATATCGGCTTTAATTACACTAAAAAATCAGTATTTGAATATATGCAAAATTTAACCAAAAAAGACGTACTTCGCACGATGGATGCAACCACTAATGTTGGTGATAAATTGAGAAGGTAGGATATAGAGAGGAAACCGATTTGTATCTGAAAGTAACGTTGAACCGTCTTTTACTAAAAACGATTCTGAACAGATTTCAGTTAATAGTGATGATTTGTCAACAATATATATGTCATATTATAGAAAATAATTGAATAGACATAATATATTTTTTTTTAATATTGTACCGATTTTCCCGTCTTTTCTACGGTCTTTCGGATTTTTCCCAGTTTTCACATTTGCTGTGAAAACTCTTGAGAAAATCGAAAAATGACCTTTCTAAAGTACCTTTCAGGTTCAATTTTCTTTCAGAAAAAGTATTATCCAGAGAAAAAAAATTCTAGTATTTTAATAATATATTTAAAAAAAATATACATCCTTCTAAAACCAATACACTTTTTCTACACTCAAAATCTAAAATGGGTTGAGCACGCATAGTGAAGAAGATTACATAGAAGAAGATTTCTTTTCAAAAAGTTTTTTACAGACACAAAAATAAAATAAAAATGCACATCATAGTAAAATCAAGAAATCTCTAGCTACGCTCTGAATCTAAAATTACTGCATTATACTGAACCTTTTTTTTTAATCACTATGTATAATTGTTGAATGACCTATCTAATTTTTTGAGTATTTTCCCTTTTTGAGGTTATCCTAATTATTAAGAAAATAGTAAGGTACAATACTGAAATCACCGATGCAGTGGCGTAATTATGAATTTATTTTTGTGAGGGGATATATATTTCTAGTTAAAATTTATAAAAGGTAACTTTTAGGTATTATTGGTGGCTTTCCGTTAAGGTTCAAGAAAGTTACACCTTAACGGGTTGACGGAAACCAAAAATTCCAACGCCAAAATGTATTTAAAATATTACTCCATTTTACTTCGAATTTTTTTTTTTTAATAACCAAATTAGAACCAAAACCGAAAAAACCATAAGGGTTCCAAGCTCTGTCACCAACACAACAATTTAATTTGAAATTAACTGCGTGAATAAGCAATACATATACAAATATTTTAATTTAACCATTTATGTATTAAGTATCAAAGGCACACAATAATGAATAATTTACTTTATTATTGAATAAATAGTACAGTTAGCAGAAGAGTTTTAAATTACAAAATAAATTCTAATTTCTTCGGCATTCTTGCCAGATCATTGATATCTTCCTCAGACTTGTGGACTAAACATTGTGATATTTCTATGTACAGACAACATAGCCAACCCATTTAATTAATCCTAAAAATGTATTAAATCATTTATTTAATCAATTAAACATTTCAATTCATATTCTATAATGATAATTAAAGAGTAACCTACATCTGCCATAGTGTTCAATCAGAGTTAAGTGGAGTAAAGACACAAGTTATTTTATGTGTGGGTGTACTTTGTGAGCAATTGTTTGGATTTTGGATGACTGACCAAAAGATATGTCCCTGCACCATGTGTATTTTAAAATCAATAATAGTAGTGATTATTGACTGCATTGCCTATAATTTATCATAATACCCAATACAAATTAAATATGATGACTGTAAATGTATACAACTAAAATATTAACCGTTAGTATTTTAGTAAGTTGTAACCTAATGTTCGAATGAAAAAAAAAGCTGATACTGGGGATGAGTAGGTCACTATTGTATCTTGTAGGTGAAAAGTTAGAAAATTACGATATAGTAGGTAATTAAATTTATCCACAACAATTTATCATTGTTAACGATAAAAGATTCAGAGTGAAGCTCAGCCAATAGTATTGCTTTTTCAATAATGTGCGTTTTCACAACGATTGTATAAAAACGATTAAAAGATTAAAAAATTAAAACGCAGAGAGCCACCTTAAAAAATTATTTTCAATAGAGGTGTGAAACTTTTTAAACAATATTATTCACGGATAAAACTTCCTAGACGATCACATTCTTTTGGATTTCTTGACTATCAAAAAAAAATCTGTGTTTACCTCACAAAACGAGTAGGTAAGTAGACGGCCAGTTAAATTATGTGTGTTAGAAGAATCTATACAAACAATAATATGGCTGCCGAATTATTATTTCCATGTTTTATTATTATAATACATGTGATTCGGTAGTATTGTGAATGAAAAAAATACCATTATAGTTACGTTTAGTATTCAAACGGCAGATGTATATTATTATTATTGTTATTGTTTTTTGTTTAGGAGGAGAGTAGTGAGGGGGGTTTGGGGGCGTTTTCTGACCCCATATATAAATAATTCGCTTACAGTTCTATTGTGTGCACTTAAAGTACACGCATTTGTACATATTTTACTCTCGCACATTCACAAAATACGTGGATATTATTTATTTCCCTACTCCACCTAAGTTCGCTGTAATATTATATAATAATATAATATTTCGATTTTTTTTCCCCGTAACTGACGCTATTATATTATAGCAGTTTGACGTAGGTACATAACGTCGGCCTTTGTCGAGTGTCGCGGGTATTCCGGACGAACCATTGTCCGAGGCGTTATAATTTTATCATCGTCTTCGAGACGATATCTGCTGTGTCCTAACGACGGTAAATTAGTCATTTATCATGGAAACAGCAGAACTCCCAGCAGAGATCCCGTCGACTTTGCAGCGACCCTCCAATATTGTGCAGTATTTTAACCTACAACATTATCTGTAAATATTATGCTGTTGGAATTATATTATTATTATTATATTATTTCTTCATCGGTCAGGTTGGGTTAAAAAGTAAGCGAATAGAATAATAGTGCCGTTTTTCAAGTTGTTCAGACGAGCAAAAAAACGTAATCGAATCATTATAATACTCCGCACTCGATAGATACGTAAATTTATTTTCATTCGCATACCTATAATACTAGTATAGTATTAAAAACACCGGCATCAGTGATCAAGATATCAAGATAAAAGATAAATGACAATTACTCCTAAATTATCCATAGATTATACAAATACATATAACGAATATTTAAATTATCCCAGATAATAAAAAAATTGATCAGATTATATTTAGATATTTTAAATTAACCAATTTATTCATACGAACGCTTTATTAGTTCATTTTCTGGTATTTTTAATCAAATTTCGTCAATTAACATCATTTCATACATATTTTTTGTTTTACACAGGCTGTATACACGTCAAATTTAAATTGGATAAAATAATATTTTACACAAGATGTGTTATATGTTTGGTAAAGATTAGGATTCAATAAAATAAGGCACTATTGCAGAAATCAACTTACTCAATATTTTTATAATTTCTTTTTATTAAATAAATACATTTTTATGTATTATGTATATAATATATTAATATCAGTAACATCAAAATAAATATAAATATTAAATTAAAAACCATTCTATGTTGCATTTTTTGTGAATTATTATATCAATTTTAAGGGTTTTCACTGCATTAAATTCACAGTCCTAATAATAATCTAATAGAAATAAATCTAGACAAATTAAAATACATTTAACAATAATTGATCCTATGTATAAAATACTCGTTAATTCATCAAGTATTCATAATTCATCATAAATTTAAATACCTTGGTATAACACTGGACAATAAATTTAAATTGAATCATCATATTAACGCTCCAACCAATATTGTACATAAATTCTTTTATGTATTTAATGATGTTAAACATATATTTAGTATTTAAAAAAAAGGCTTTTATACATATCGCTTGTTCAATCAATATTATATTACGGAATAATTATAATATGGGGTCAGGCTCACTTAGGCATATTACTCATATTATACCAATTTTTTTAAAAACGACTGTAAGTAACTTAATTTAATTCTTATTAAATAAATCGAAATACTAAATGATCAATCTATGATAAGAGACTTTTTATCTCCGAAAGCATACACATTTTTTGAATTTTTTTTAAAAACTTAATACTCAAATAGTTTTGAAATATTACATTAGTTTTTTTTTTTTGTCTTCCTTATTTTTGGGGGTAAAACGAATACCTAATTTGATTTTAAAATGACAACCTATCAAAAAATTCCATAAATAGATATAGTATTGGTTAAAATTAATTTTGGTGATGAAATTTCGTCAATCTTTTGACGAAAATCAACAATTTTATTGCCAAAATACCTGTATACCAATAATGAGTATGTGAACATTGATCTTAAAGTATATAACATCAAAGCTTGATATTTTAAAAATACTTTAATCGTTTTATATAAATACAGGCATGATACTTTAGTATATCGGGGTAATAATAGCAATATTGACAGGTATAAAACTTTATAAGCACAAATATACCACGTGGACCTGAAATTATATTATTTTCATATTATAATACTATACAATGCTGTTCTACGCGTTCGTCGCAGTCGCCAACAATATTATGTTAAAACAATATTAAAAGTAGGTACGTCTACTCAGCAAAAATTATGTTATATATAAAATATTATTTGTATGTTATGTCTATATATACGTGTGGTATGGTATACATCATAGTTTTAGTTTTATATTCATTAATGTAGCAATAAAACCATTTTCATATGGAACGGGAATACGTCTTTTTTCAACTACTTTAACCAACGGAAACAACAGACTCGGGTCGACTATTTTCCACTGGCGTTGTGGAAAGAACCGAAGAAGACATATCATTCTGAATGAGGTCTTTTTCAATGGTGTGAAGAGGATCGTCATTTTCAGAAGTCGGGAAAGACGTACCGTTTTACTACACCTTTTTAAACATTTTGTTTTGTATATTATATCCAAATAATAACTAAAGAAAAAGATAATTAATTTAGATTCTGAGCGTAGCGAATGTTACTATAATGTATGCTTTTATTTTGCCTGTAAACGACCTTTTTACCTGAAATATTATCCCGATCAAACAATGATTATAGATACATTTTTTGTTGAATTTTTAATCTAGTTGGTGAATAAGATAATAATTTTTTGATTTTCTGATAAACTTTCATAATAATATGGAAAAACTGGAAAAAGCGATATTTGTTGGCATTTGAAATTTTCGAGTTTTTAAATAATAAGTGGAGCGAGGAATATATTGGTTTTGCAATGATGTAATTTTTTTTTCTTTTTATGTGGATAACTTTTCTACAAGCTATTTTACAATAAATAGCTAATATTTTACAATTTTAGCTATTTATTTTTGTGCACTACTTTACAATGATAGCACTTTTTCTGAAAGTAAATCTAACTGGGGTGGTACTTAACGGTGGTCAATTTTTTATTTTCCCAGAAGTTTTCCCAATAAATGGGAAAACACGGGAAAAAATGGGAAAATAGATACAATAATAAACAAATATATAACAAATAAATTAATATTAAAGAAAATATATAACGCATAATATGTAATTATTTTACCATAATATGATATAATAATTGTTGACAATTTATCACTATTAACCGAACTCCGCTTTGAATAGTATTTCGTTTGCAATGGTTAATCGTTGCGTAGAAATTTAAATTAAATTTCCCCTCTACCTTTTAAACTTCTCATCTTCAACAGTAGCTCATGCATGTGCGAAGTATGGCCGTCTATTTTAGTTTTTATTTTCTAAGTATTACGTTGATTAATGTATTCTACCAAATAGAAATGCTTGAAAATTTAACACTATGTTCATATTAATTGTACTCAGCCCAGGCCCTAGGGTGATCATACAAATAAAACAAAAATATAGGTGATGGAAAAAAAATAAATTAAACGTAATAATAAACACGTATTGTTTATAATAGGTAAACCTGTAACTATAAATACTTGCACATTGTATTTATTTACCTTACCTTTTGTATCTTGTAGATAACCTTCAGGTGGATGACATTTTAATAAATTTAAAATAAAAGGTAAAAAAAAAGTTTTGAAGGTAGGGTTAATTTATACCAAGATAAATCATTGCTGACGAAAGACGATTCTGGGTGAAGTTTTATGTTTTGAAACTTAAACTTATACAAAAACTACTGCATTACACTTAAAATGTTGGTGTTTACCGCCAAGAAAATCAGAATTTCTGACTGAAGTTGATGATTAAAGCAAGATATCAAATAGAAAAGTGGTGAACCGCGAGAGAGAAAAAAATAAAAACACGCATCAATAAACTACAGTAAAACAACATATTCTTCACCGTGCTCAGAGTCTAAAAATTAATCGAGATTAACTGTTCCACAAAACGTGGTATTGTGTTTTTATTTAATATGTCACTTAGATACGCAAGTAAAAATTTAAGAACGCTGCAAGTAATAATACCCGTCCACCAACCTACTTTTATGATAAAAGTCCAAGAAACAAATTGTCTTCTAAATTATACTTGCACTTTTGAAAAATCGGCACTATGTATAGGAATGGCAATTTCATTCGGCAGGTAGGTTAGCCGTAACTTCCCGTCAAAACTTAGATTCAAAAGAAAAAAAGTAAGGCACTCACATTTGTTTCGCGCATAGTCTGAAAATAGATCCAAAGAAAAATAGATTTTCAAAAAAAAACGAGTACTGGTAAACTAGTCTCTATCCGGCTGTTTATACGCCCACAACGAAATTATTTTGTGTATCTTTATATAATGTATTTTATCATAATTATTTTAGAACTTATTACTTAAACCAGTGTTTTTCACACTTTTAGATGTTCAAAAAATCACCCATTCCCCCCAATTAATTAAAAAAAAAATTAGTTTAGTTTTTATAATCAGCCATTTAATTAAAGCGAAAAATATTATCTTCACATTTTGTGCTTAGAAATTTTATTATAATTACGAATAAGTATAACTAACGTCCACGCATACTTAATTATAACTTTATGTAATAAATGCAAGTACACAATTTTCGAAAATAACCGTATGAAAATGGGACCAAACGAAGCTTATCGGCATCGATAAGATAAAAGCTAGTTTATTACCATTTCGCTGCTATTTTAGTGTGTATAAAATATCACATTATTATATTATGTCCTATTGTAGTATTGTACCCAGATATACAATTCATTGCAATTACTTATGAATTTGCTATTGTTGTTTTAATAATCATATAATATTATATCGTTTTTAATAAAAGCGAATTATTTTTAATAATGAAAGTCGCAGTATAATCGCTACATTCGAGGTTGCGGTAAAGCACAAAACAGTGATGCACCAAAACTCGACGTTAGGTGTACCATTCCGTACAATTATTATTTTACAAGATAAAATTGCATTGAAATTAGGAAATAATCACATGTTTAATATAAATTGTATGTTTTGAAACTTGTGATGATTTTTTTTTTTAAATATTTTTCACGCAGACTTGTATATTTGTATAATTTCACACACGTTGATTAGTTCCGGTTACTGGAACAAATTGAACAAATTGTAATCCATTTTTATTATTACGAATAATTTAAGATATTGTTAATAGTAACTAAACATGGCATAAACTTATAAATTATAGACTGTACGATAATTTATTACACATCGGAGAAAATAACGTGTTAAGAACACGATCATTTTAATGTTGTATATTGGCCACGGAAGTAACTAAAAAGCGCCCTTTGTGTGTTGACCGTGGCAAGGTGCATAGTTGGTATACACAAATATAGTATAATATCAAGTAGATTCAAAACAAATATTTAAATTATCATATACAACACACACAATAGGATTTACAACTTTAAAATTAAATTGACACATCGACTGATGAAATCGAATGTAAATATCATATAGAAGTAAAGGTATTTTATTTTATTTCCAGACTCATTTCATTTCGTAAGTGAACGTTTGATATATTTATACAGTATCTATAATTGCCGGTTTGCATTTAGTATGATGTGCCAAAGGAAAGTTTACACAAAAAACTCGCATCTGCGTTTTAAAAAAAATTGAACATACATTCATTCGAAAATGTTTTACAAAATTCAAGGATCTACAAACGGATATTTACGGTTTTATATCTATTTATTTCTTTACCTACCTTATTATGGTATTGTACATGGGTCGGCAATGAGCGGACATCGGAGGGAGAATGAATAGACCGCCAAAAATATTTATTTGAATGCTGTCTTTTTTTTTTTTATTTTTAATCTCTTTATAGACCCAGAATACATATAAAATGAACTTCGAAATAGACTGTAATTTCATTTTAAGGTTTTTGTCAGATCTCGGAATATAATTTATTAAAATTATACAAAGACTTGTGGAGATTAAAAAACTGTAGCAATTAAAATAATATCCTTATGAAGTTTCTCCAACGGGATAACGGATTGTTGCTATGAAGTTATTTAGATTACTTAAATGTTTACTCTAAATCAAATTATTGACTTGTAAGAATATATTTTATTGAATATATACAAAAGTGCATCAATTGAAGATTTTTGGGCTAAGCATGTTTTGGATACCATACAAAATTGGCCGTAAAATATTTGGCTTCACATGCACATGTGAAACTTTGTTTTTCATAATGAATTCAAATACTAATTCAAATTTGAAATGGGTGAATTATGTATGGGCGGATTCGTCTCGGCGTAACTTACATAGGGTATCGTCAAAGTTGTCCAGCAGCGGGGAGTAATCGATTTTTAATCGGTCGGTCATTGCCATTTTCACCCGGTAATTATTTAAACGAAATAATAATTGAACTCAACTGGACGTATTTTACGATGGAAAAGTAATTTTTTTTAAATTATTATTCTCAGTTGGATTATGTATGTCGAAAATTAAAAAAAAAAAAAATAACAGGAATATATTGGAATTTAATACGACTTTTTAATTATTCGAGCTCTCTAAAATATATGAGTTCGTTTTGAATTGAATGATTTATCGTGTTGATTTTGGCATCTATACCTAATAAAATAAAAACAAATGTATAAAATAGTAAAATTGTCAGTTAAATATTAGGTACCTACGCATTTAATGTTAGTTTTAAGTAAAGGTGTTTATTTTCTCGAAAAACACTCTTGTGATTAGAAAAAATTCTCCGATTATTTTTTATGTCATATCTTAAAAATACGAATTTTTCATCCGATGGTACTTCATTTGAAGTACTTTTCAAAATTCCCAATACTTTTTCCGGAAAAAAAAACACTATTTTGTTGTTTTAAATTGTTCACGCAATACCTTAAAATATGTGGAAATTCCGTCTGGTAGTATATTATTTGAAACATGTATCAAAATAATCAGCAGTTCAACATTTTAGTCCTGTTTTTATGTTAGAGAGAAAAAAAAATGTTGTTAAGGTAGAGGGGAAATTTAATGTATATCTGTAGGTAATGGTTAACGATTCTGAGCAGAGTTCGGTTAATAGTGTTGCTTTGTTAACAATCTATGTCACATTATGGTAAAATAATTGAATATGCGTTAAATATCATATTCTTTAATAATATTTTATCTATTTTCCTGGTTTTTACCATGTTTTTCACATTTATCGGAAAAACTCTTGAGAAAAAATAAATAAATATTAACAGAATTATTAAATTAATAATAATACTGTAGGACACCTCGTATAGCCTTGAGCCCAGCGTTGCTTGTCCGCTACAAATCCCTGGTTATCCGATTATGTCCTAAGTGTATCTTATATATTATATATACAAAGACCTATAATGAAATTTGCATTTCTCGACCAATTCTAACGCAAAGATATTGTAACATTAGACCGGACCGCGGATAGTCAAACAAGGAATTTATAATAAGAACGGCTTTCACATACAGGGTGTCCCACAGAAATCTGATAAATACAATAACGTTTGTTATTTTCAATATTTTTAAGTTGTTATTTCTTATAACTGAAGTCTTGAGTTAGGATTTGTCCATTTTGTATTTATTTTTTTTTTTAAATAAAATTAATATATTTTACTTATTTTTTAATTTTTTCCACGAAGTCCAAAATACCTAGTTATTTTATGAACATATATTTTAAAATGCAATCATTTTATTGTTAAAAAATATTCATATATAATGAATCGTTAAGTTTATACATTTATTTGAAGTTCACAAAAAATGATTTTCAAAATAATTACAATGGACTAATCAGTGAATTGATTGATGAAATAAATTTAATTGGGTTTTTTAAAAAATTAAAATGGGAATATAGTAGACGGGAAATTCAATGTACATTTATATATTCAATGATTAACTATTGCTAGCAAAACAATAATTATGAGAGGAGTTCAGTTGATATTGTTGCTTTGTAAACAATGTATAATATAATATATCATATTATGGTAAAATAATTATATATGCATTATACAATATTTTCTTCAATAATATTTGTTTAATATTGTATCTATTTTCCGGTATTTCTATGTTTTTCTGTTTTTTTTTTCCCGTTTATTAAGAAAACTCCTGGAAAAATCAAAAAATAACCTCCCTGAATATATCACCCATGTCGGGGTTCTCTTCAGAAAAAGTGCTATCATTATAAATGGAAACAAAATTGCCGGTAAAAAATTTGTTCACAAAAAACAAATAAGCATCATTGTAAAACCATCACATTCCTTGTTCTACTTAGAATCTAACATATGTGATGTAATGTTACATATATATAAAATAGAAAAATCGTAACGCGATGATTTAGTAATTATAACAAGAAAAAAAATATTTAGCAAAACATGAATTACTGCATATTTTGTCAGATCTCATTTCAAATATAATAATATACGAGTATATAATAAATTGCAGAAATGCATTTCAATGTATTGGATTTGGTACGAATCAAGTGAAATAAAACCAATGCGTAATCGTAAATTACGATTATGTACTAAAATGGTTAAGCTTTTATTCGAAATTGAAAGTTTTCTATGAGCACAGTATTTATCAAATTTCTATAATGTATTTGGAACGAAATTTTTTACAAAATTTTAAATACTATTCAAATTAGTTGACTTGAAACGGGAAATTCGGTACAACATTAAAATATATATTATTAAAGAAAATTTAAAATGATTATTTAATTATTTTATTCTAATATGACATAAATATTGTCGTCAAAGCATCATTATCTATTGAACTGCGCTCAGAATCGTTTTTTCATTATTAACGGTTTATCGTTGATTACAGATATACATAAATTACCTGTAACAGTAGCTGCACCCGTCTCTATTATCCTAAGATGTCTTTTTTTGTTGTAATTCAGTTAAACATGTTAGTCGGCTTGAAATTTTGACAGAAAACTCGTATTTTTTTTCCCGACGTAGTCTATTTTTTAAAACCTTCAAGCGATTTTCGGGCCATTCTCAAACGTTTTATGTTTGCGAGTTTGTACTGTTATTATTGTATCATCATATTACCATTGTTCGACTAAACAGAAATTCTTAAAAATTGAATAGGATATTCATTGTGTGTCGCACTTAGTATTCAAAATGTTGAATGAAATGTATTATTATTATTATTTTTTTTTTTTTTAAGTAGTGTTGATTAAAATTAAATTTTTACGAAAAGCGTGATTATTACAAATAATGTATTAACGAACTGGGTAGAATACGATTCCGCATATTCTTTGTTGGATATTAAATTTTTTTCGACCTTTTTTTCTACTCAACTCTGTAATGTATTCGATGAAACGTTGCCATATTAGTAATACGATTCCGCATGTGTTTTTCTCGTAACAGAATTCCGTGATTTCGATATACATTAACCTCGTTACTACGACATTTCAGGTTTAAATTAAAAACAATATAAGTTAGGTCGTTTGATACACATAAAAATTGTATGATTCTATATGTGTTGATTAATATTTGTTATGATAAGAAGGACATCTAATGTTATAACGATAATCTCACAATGACGAGATTATTTTGATAAATGACCCACAAAAACTGTTGGTAAATATATCGGTATAGTCTAGTCAAAACTGTTAAAACGCCGCGCGTGGATACAGCTCAATAATAAGTCGTATTCATTTCGAGCACTGTTCTAAATTTAATATTTTTACAGAGTTAAAATTTTTAAGTTAATAGCTAGGAATGGAGAATCATTTAGAGATAATAAAATCTGAAAAGGGCAACGTATACAAAACGTTATATAACATTGTAGTAATTATAAAATACATCGAAATATTACACAATATCCAACTTCTTATTGGCTTCATGTACTAATGGAAAAAATTACATAAAATTGTACGTTATTTTGCATCATATTTATTTTTTGTTATGACGGTTCACTAAAGAGAGAACTATTTTTATTTTACATTATTTTTTTCGAACTAAACGTAGAATCACACCGTTTATAATAAATTTGAAAACGTTGCACTCAATTCCTATTGTATTGTAATGAATAATAGAGCGCGGAATCATGTTAAAAAAAAAAATAAAATCGTGCGGAATCGTATTCCTCCCAACGAGCTTTGATCAAAACCGTTATTCATTAGGAATGGTTTGTCGTTGCTTTCAGATATAAATTAAATCACTTTATGTATCATACTTTCCCAACTACCCACCTACTACAGTGCTAAACGCATCAGCTGTATCAGTTTTTGATTATTATTATTATTATTATTAATTGATTTTCTATAAATTCTTCGAAGGAAACGAGTATATAGGTTAAACATATTATAATTGTTTCGAGACGGTAAAATAATTTTCTAAATAACAAAAAAAAAAAATATACTTCAAAGTATATCTGAACTCTGGACTCTGAAATTACCGGAAAACTAAAACCAAAAAACGGCTGAAGTAAAATTAATAATATAAAAAACATCAAATGAAATCACAGACATCACTTAAATATATAAAACGATAGCGAACTTGAATGTATTAATGATGAGTGATGATGATACTTTTCATTATATTATAATATAATTATTAAATATTAATATTTAAAATAATTTGTTTTAATATTTTAAAAAAAAAAATGTAATTATATTAAAAGTGTCGTGTTAATTATAGCAGTGTGGAATCGATCAATAATATTGGTCATTTTTAAGGTTCGCTGAAAATAATAATATTTTTAACTAACAAAAAAAAATTGTATTCGGCGTAAATAAATATAATATTATGTTAAAATTTTAATATGAATTGAATACAATTGTAAAAAAAAAAAACAACAAATTTGAAGGGGATTAACACGATGATTAACAAAACGCATATATTTCTTACTGGTAAAAATGTTATTTTGGTAGAATGTATATACGCCCCCCCCCTTGCTATGGTTATTAATATACTACGACTTGTTTTTGAGCACCCACCAGGATACCTAACCTACTTTTATCCAACCAAACCAATTCCAACCAAAAATTCAATTTTTATGTTATTCGATATTTGTGTAACCTTTCATCCCAATATAAATAACAGATAAAAATACTACAATATTATTATACACAATTTTTTTTTTTTGTAATTTATTGCGTTAACATACAAAATTTAACATTTTTAGAGGATTTATTAGATATAAAATAAAATTATTGAGATTATTCTCGTTTAAAATACAGCCATGTTATGCAATAATGTGAACCATGGACTACGGGTGAGATTTGGACCCTATGGAATCTCTTTTTAAATACGAGCACTAGCGCCTTATTTTCCAGTTTTTCTTTTTTTCTTTCCCGCGTCTTTTTTTTCGTCTCTTATCAATATCATTCTCTTTTCTCCGAGTTTGTGATCATTAGGTTCAGAAGAAGCCGCTAAAAGTGTTAAAAAAATACCCCGGAAATAAGATATTGCCGTTATTGGAACGTAATATGAATATTATAATATACTAGTACCTACATTACTAATAGAAATATTTACTATACGCTACGCGATGTTACTCAAAAGAATATTAGACACGGCGGACAACTCGTATGAATTTTGAAATTAGAAAAAATTATAAAAATATATTTTAAAAAAGCAGTGTCGTCAATTTACTTAAAATGTAACAATAAATTCAGTGCCAATGAACCGTGTCAATCTAATAATAATATACCTAAATGGAAATATTCAAAGCAATTATACTTTATAGCCCTCTCGTATTGTTTTAATTTTTTTTCTCAAATAATCATTTTATGTATTTTATAATCATTTAATGTTTCAGGCATTGCTTTTGGTGCGGTGGGACCTACGAACAGTTTTGTGCGAAAACCGTGAGTATTATAATAACGTGTGATTTATGTTATATGTATAAATTTTTGAATGTATTACAAAACATCATAATAAAAACTGCATCTATCGAAATTAAATCTATACAATTATTTGAAAAATGTCTACTATCGGGCATAATAACATGCCGAATATTTTCAAAATGTTCTTCTTGCCTATTCGCGTTGTTCGAATAAATTGCGATGGTCGACTGACCATCGCAATTTACTTCTACAGTGACCTAGTCGCATATTTCTCGAATTATCATGATAGGTTGTTTCAAACAATTGTTACACAATTCTATATTAATTTTTTAATATTTGTTTCGTGATTTTCCGGAATTATTTTTCAAACCACCG
The DNA here is from genome assembly GCA_902439185.1 of Cinara cedri. Lineage (NCBI taxonomy): Eukaryota > Metazoa > Arthropoda > Insecta > Hemiptera > Aphididae > Cinara > Cinara cedri. The sequence goes on from CABPRJ010001438.1 coordinate 722,159, forward strand.
AGGTTTTAAAACTTTTGACATAAATAAATATATTATAATGATATGCTTATTACAAAGATAATAATATTATCGTCTATATTCAATTTGTAATCAATAGGAGGAATAAGGAAAGGCGGCTATGTGTGAAAAGTACATTGAACTATTATAAATGATTCAAAAAGTGTTTTCCAGAATGTAAAAAAAAAAAACAAATCCTTGTTAAACTCTAGTTGCTTCCTTATTACCGTTCGGTATCTATTCGGTTTACTTATAATTTATAAATAATTGAATCCAAATACAAAATTTTAATTAAAAATATTAATGTAGTTTTCAATATTATTTTGCATAAAAATATTGCATAATATTTTAATCACAAAACTTCTAAAATAATATTGTTGTTATTCTTCAACTATATATTTCGGGTAAGTAAAATATTTCATTGTATCTTAATGTATTGTATTTGATGAACGAAAACTTAAATATTGTTTGGATGACTAAAAAATAAACAAAAATTTAAGAACGATACAACTCTAATAAAGAAAATGCATTCAAGTGGAAAGTATAATGATAAATACACAATAAGTAATAACAGTTTATGTGTAAAAAAAAAAAAAATAAATACAAATTTTCAAAAAAAGCCATTCAATATCATATTCCAGTTTAGAAAATTAAAAATCTGGCAACCATCTCCAACTATAAAAGCAATTTTGGAGTGGAAGGCCAGTCTTGGATTCTCTTTTCCAAATTAGTCACTTCTTGTTTTTCCAAATTCTCTCTCCTAACCAATCTATTCATAGCAATCTTGGTCTATCAATAATCTTGTTGATTTGTTTTTTTCTCGTTTTTACAATTACACCGAATCGTTGATGCTCTGGTAGTTTTTTAGCTGTCACGTGACTATTGTTCTCATGTTTGATAAATGTTGACATTTTCTACAATGGAACATGATTTGACCTGTATGTGAAAGGCAACATTTTACTTAAACATATTTATTTGTAGGGGTAGTCAATGCGGCTGATCTGCTTTAATATCATTCAATAAAATCGGAAGAAAATGTACTATAACTATAAGTTCTTCGAGACGGAAATTTTTTGGTTTCATTATTTATCGCTCGACTCAAGACTGTGATATAAATGCAGTGTTTGGTATTGGTTTTCGTGCATTATTATTATTTTGACTCGAGGAGGAGGGGTAGGAAGGAAGTCATAAAAAACTGTTCGCCAGCATAGCAGTGTTATATACGTTTGCGTAACAACAATATTAACACGGCGCAACTCATGCATTCTATCCTACAGTAATACTACGGGTTAAAACTTCTTAAGTCCGAAACGCGTTCTGAAGAGAGCAAAGACCAAAACAAGATTATTTATGTTTTTCTTTTTAATGGTCTTGGTATCGGTTGTCTCACGTATCTATGTATGTACATTGTATTATGCGATTTCTGGCACATTTTACTCTCACCGTACTAAATAAATATTGCATCAAATAGAAACGTTTGTTATTGGTATACTTAATATATTGTAATTTTTTACGAGCGATGGTTAACTTAAATATTTCTCTAAAAACATTAACTTAAACGCATACAGTACGAATAATAATAATAAATTATAAACGTTCGTTTATGATCACGTGCTCTCCAATATTCGCGATTGTTTTATGCATAGATAATTACACACCTAGATTCTAGAAGGAACATTACTACTGAGAACCCTGGGTTTCATGGACACGCCGAACGTATCAAGGGTAACAGACTAATGTATAACTGAGGTGTAAGAGTAAACAACTTTGGTCTCGAGGATAGCTAATTTAACACAATCCGTGTTTTTCTCATTTAATCATCGTAAAGAATGCTCCGTCTAGATGTATAAAGACACCTATTATAGTATACATAATTAGGATTCTAAATTCCTTATTTTTTTTTTCGGAAATATTTTATGAAATGTTCCATTTTAATGAAAGAAAAAATGAATATAATTAATTTTTCGATTAATAAGTATCATTATAAAGTATCATTAGTATCTCCAGCAGACATTTATTTAGGGGAATATTACAGATACGGTAATTATGTATTATTTACTGTGTATACGGAAATAATAATATTTAATTTAAAAAATGCTGATATGTCAAAAAAAAAAAAAACCTAATCACACTTCGCCAATTGACGGGTCACTGTTGTAGATGAAAAGTTAAAAAGGTAGGATGTAGAGGGGAATTTATCTATAAGCAAAGATTAATCATTGCTAACGGAAAATGATTTTTAGAGAATCTCGGTTAATAGTATTGCTTTTTCCACAATATAATATAATATGTCTTAAAATACTAAAATTAATACAATATATTGAATTTAATGAATACACAGTAAATACATATTGCTTCGTGTAGGTGGTAAAAATATTTTCCTATTATACAATTTCATATTTTTAGTTAATCTATATAATAGTCACTATTATATAGATTAATAGTTAGTTTATTATTTTCGTTAAATTTCCCGTTTTTCCGACATTTTATCCCGGGTTTTTCCAATTATTATAAAAACTATTTGGAAAATCAAAAAAAATACCTTCCTAAAGTACCATGTTGATACAATTTTGTTCTAGACAAGGTGCTGTACATCGGAGCAAAATTTCTGGTAGAGAAGTTTGCACAACAAATCGAGAGGCTTTTTTCAATTAAAATAGTCCGAACGAAAGACTGTTTGGGTCTCTAGGTACACCCAAAATACATTTATTTTTTTCCTGTTACCTACCCAACGTGGTTTTTCAAAAAAAAAATTTGAAACTTGGGTTTGAACTTGTGATCTCCGGGATAACAGGTACATACCAACACTAGACTAAAACAGACGTACTATAAAATTGACAATATTGAGTTTTTCAACATAACAAATATAATATTCGCATAATATCAGAACTTCAAAAAGCTATAATTTCAAAACTAAGTCAGTCTGACTTCACCATCGTTCTAAAATCGGCAATGTATATAAAATGTTCAGAACAAAACAAATTGAAAAATTTGCACGGATCAGTAACTAATTTATTTCCACATCATGTTTTCTTTAAATGGTTTTCATAAAAATTTGATATTAAAATGCCTTTATAAAAAAATGCTATAATATTAAGCTCGATTTATTTATTTTTTGACCACAAAGTACGACTATTAATGAACCTTTTGTTAAATTTTCAAACATATCTGTTTGTCTGTCAATTTTTTGTCTAACAATTTTACCGTAGAGTACTTACCGAATAAAATTCACGTATAAAATTCGTAAAATTATAACGTCTATAAATAACTAAAAAAAGGCTAAAATTTTTTGAAAATTTTACCATGTCTAGAAAAGACAAAAATAATTTTTCTGTCTAAATTTCATGTTCATATAGTTTATAAGAATATTTTTAACTGGATTTGAACAAAAATTTAAATTTTCATAAATAGCACCAAGCAAATTTATATTTGTATATATAATTATAAGTATAATTTATCGTAGGGGTGTAGAATATTTAGATAAAATATTTATTTTTTAAACAAAAATTATTATTTTTCAGTATTCAAATAAACGTATTTATTCTGATTTCGTAAAAATATTTTTATCAAATGTATTAAAAATACATAGTATTGATAGTATCGAAATACCTTTATGATCGATACTTTTGCACTTAAAGTGATTACATAAACTACATTTAATTAATTAATTTTCTCATAAAATCGAAATTAATAATATTCTAAAGAATAAAATAATCTACAAAGATATTATTATAACGAATTTTTTTGTCCTTGTCGTTAATATAATAAATAAAGTAAAATCGTGATTGTATTAGCTATCGATATAAAGGCGAACGGCTACATGCCAACGGGTGTTGATATAATCATTTTTCTTATTTATTTTAAAATATAATCCCTACAATGTAAAAAAAAAAACACGTAATATAATTACATTTAAAATCTAATTTTTTTTCGGATTTATTTTAAAACTTTAGATTAAAAAAAAATATATACATCGAAAAACAACGTAACGTAAATAACCATAATTTTAAATAATATTAGTTTCGAGAAACTTTTCTTTGAATTTGATATACACATACCTAATTATTTTGTTGCACACGTACTTAGGTTAGGTATAATAGGATATTTCAACCCAATTTTGTAAATATTAGACTATTTTTTCGAGCATAATAATCTAATGATAAGTACACAGGAAAAATGTTATATGAATCTACTATATTTGAACATTATAATTGTTGTATTAAAAAAACGGACATTAAATCTTTTGAAACTTAATCATTAATCATATCTTCATAATAGATAAAAACCTCAAAATTCCCTATATTTATACTAATTCCACCTTCCCCAAATTTACGAAGACCAAAATGCACCAGTTCCTCTCAATATGTTATATGTACCATACCTTAGATAAAAAATTCGCAGCATTAATATTAAAGAAATATTAACAACTTTTCTGAAAAGGAATTGATGTAGGGAGGTACCTTAAAGAGATTATTTTTTGATTTTCTACAGACTTTTGTCATCAAATGTGAAAAACCAAAACAAACCCGGGAAAATGTACGAAATATATTTGTATAATATTACAACTTTTTTCGCCTGTGGAGAACTTTTCTACCAGTAATTTTGCGCCAACTTTTAATGGTAGCAATATTTCTAAAAGGAAATATTGCTTAGTTTAGACGTACTTTAGAAAGGTCGTTTTTTGATTTTCTCTGGAGTTTTCTCATCAAATTTGAAAAACAGGGATAAAACATAGGAAAAATGGGAAAATCGCTACAACATCAAACAAATATTATTAAAGAAAATATTTAAAGTCTATTTAATTATTTTACTTTATTGATATATATATATATATATATATATATATATTGTTAAAAAAGCATCACAATTAACTTAACTCCGCTTAGTATCGTTTTTTCGTAAGCAATGGTTTATGATTGTTACAGGTATATATTTAACTATCTATACCAGTGATTGTACCCGTCCCCATTATCCTTTGACGTCTTTTTTAGCTTTAACTCTGCGAGAATATTCTGAAAATATTTAAACTATAGTTCAAAATAATATTTTCACACACATCAATAATAATTCAGTTAGTTTATGGTTTTGAAACATTTTCACTTTAAATAGAGTTTATATTTTGTGGTTGTATTCAAAACTGTTTCTAGGTGGGATAAGTGAAAAATAATTTTGCTTATAGCAGGAATACAATTTTTAATTGACATAATTAAGTACACGAATTTATTTTGGGTTGATCATTCCTAAAGTGGAGAATATAGAAGGATACACGATGAACCCCAAAATGTGTTAAGATAAAATTGAAAATATAACGATCAAAGATCCAATAGGAAAAAGGCCGATAGAATTGAAGGTAAGCAGCTGAAGATAAAGAAAGATCGAGAACAGTTTTTTTATTTTTACGGGGATTTCATAATGGCTGGAAACCAAACAAAAATATTATAAAATAAACAAAAAGGTTTCGCTTTAAAATCTCAAACGTAAGACCACGCAATATCCGCTCTCGATTCGCTCTTAATTTAGGGTGTCGGTTATAATAGTATTATAGTTATTGTAATTTTCAGCGCGCCCGTCTTTGGCACCTGCACATTATTGTCTTTCGGTTCAACTCGTATTATAATAATACCGGGTATAATAATTAAATTATTACATTTTGCCACGACTCGCGTCTCGAGTCGTCAGACCGTGACGTATAGGTGTCGCGTCTCTTCGGATTAGACATCTTATTATTACTGTGAACGGATAATAATAACGATAATAATTTGTTCTCGTCGGTGAGTTATACATACGGCCGCATTAATAATATGGCACCTGTATAGGTATAATGTCGTATGACATTATTATATTAACCTCGTGTGCGCTGCCACCACGATAGTTAATTAAATTCAAACGTCATCCTGGAATATTAATTTCACTGAAAGACATCTCTGCGCGCAGTGTACGCATATTATTATGCATAGTAAGATCCGTAAGTATAACAAATCTTAGGGTGATCTACGGTTTTCAATTACCGGGCCTACAATCTCTATTTATATGCCTATAATATAGGCTATATTATAGCCGTCAGGTTATACCAGAGGAACGAGGTGAGTTCGGCTCGGTATTAACGGACGTGTATATCGCTCCTTTGTCGAGTCAATCTTCATAAACGTGTTGGCTCAGAATTACTGGTATTGTTATTAGTTTGGGTGTTTTTTCTTAACCGATCATATTTTACTAAGTCTTCTCACCTCAACCTCGACCTTCTTAAACTGGAATAAAACGTGTAACTGTAGGAAAAACGAAAAAATATTTATGGCACGCCATGGCGTTACCAATTTCATTATTTTAAATTGCTTTGTTTATTTTTTTATACCAAAAATCTTGCTCTAAAATTCAAGAGAAGCGTCTGAAAGAAAATCTTGTCTAGTTAGTGAATACTATTAAGTAATTTTTTGAGACTTTTTACAAAAATTAGAGAAAACCATAAATGAAGTACGGAAAAATGTACCGCGTTGAAAATTAAAGTTCGTTATTTCAAATTTTCTTTTCTACCGGAAATATTGTTCCGAAATTTGAGTGTAGCATTTTTTCCAAAATAAATTGTTGTTGAGTTTGTATGTAATAAAGTAGTGTTCTTAGTAGTTGGTCAAAACCGATTGGATTAAACGTAAGGAAAACAAAGAAATTTAAGGGAATAATAGTTTCATTATTTTCAATTTTGTTTCCTTGTTGTAATACTGTTACACATATTCGTATACCTGGCATTTCCACAGAATAATATTATACTATAAACTATTATATTACATTTTACATTTTAGAGGTTTTTTTTTTTTTTTATTATTATTTGTTTGACACAATGTGGATAGCATTTCGAGAAAAATAGTAAAAATTACGGCATTTCAAAACATGTATAACTGAACTTTGTTGACGAAGTAAGATTCTCGTTTACCGCTGCTTGCATATGTTAATTAAATAACTTTATTTATCGTACCTTTCCACCTATAACAATGGCACACCTGTGCTCAGTATCTGTTTGTTGTTAAAAAAGGATTCTATATTATTAATTATATAATTTTATTGGTTTTACCTATATACAATAACAAAAATAATTATCGATATTATAATTGAATAATATATAATATAATATGTATACGCAAAAACCATAGGACGGTTCTATCCCCAAATTCACCACAAAAATACGCCACTGTACACGACGTGTTTTTTCTTTCAGGCCATACGTTACATCCGGTGTAACACGAAAATGGTTTCCTACGTGGGACGCGAAATCCTTTGTCATATGATATAAAATAGTCGGTAAATTCGAATAAAGTAACAAATATTACAAACAAATGTATCAACAAAATGTGTCTCGGTGGATGGTATGGATGACTGCCAAGCTTCAGATTTATCTACTCTTAGAGTATTGGCACAAAATTGTTATGTGTGCAGTGACTATCTGGATATCTATTAGTTTTATATATACACATACTATATATCTGCGAAAAAACATCAAGTAAAAATATATAGGTTCTAAACTCAAATACATTTTTAGCCGAAAAAATCATTCCAATCTTTACGGAAGTACCTATTTATTTCAAGTACTCCGATAATCGTTATTGTAACCGTTATGTTACCTAATCTACGAGTCTTATGGTTACACAGTGGATAGTACAAATAATTTTTTTTTTTTTACGATACATTTTTATGTACGTCGCTGTTCTTCGCTCGTGTGTACGCACCTTAAGACGTACAATTTAGCAAGGTAAGGGAAATTGAGGTATAATATATTATTATTTTATCCATTTCAGTTGAGTATTGAAGTATTTCGTAAAACAATAGTTTTACAACTTGAAAAAAAATAGCTTTCGTTTAAAATACAAATACGGCAAAGTTCAACCGTATACCTAAAATATAAATAAATCGAGCGCTTAATACGTGTGCCGTTAAGTTTCAAGAGTGAGTATATTAAGATCTTGACTATAGGCAGATTTCAGTAAAATTTAACAAGTACGTTACCCCAGAACCACTAATTCTAATATTGAAGTCAAAAAATATCCTAATGAATTGAATCCTGAATTGAACTGAAAATTGTAAAAACTCAAATGTGATTTGGACAAAATTAATAATATAATATTATATTATTGTAATACATTAAAAATTCTGTATTACTGTAAACTCTTTCTTTCTTCTTTTTTTTCTTGTAACAATCCGTTTAATTAATTAAAATAAAATAAAAATTTGACTGTATTCTGCATATTGGCGCACACAAGGCTAAACTGTCAATTTTCGATGAAACAAATTTAAAACATATTTTTTTTTGATATTCTAATTAAAAATGCTTATGAGGAAACTGTTATATAATTATCTTTTAAAAAAATATAGTTAATTAGGCTTAGTTGGGGACAAATTCTAATAGTAGGTATTTTTGGAAAAAAATTATACTTAATTATTTCTGTATTGTGAATTAATGATGTAGGTAAAGAATAGGTATACAAATTATATTTCACTATTATACATTATTCTAATTCTTAATTTTTACTATAAATAGCTAATGTCAAAATTCAATATATTTTTTAAATAAAAATTATATCTGATAAAATGTATATTATAATACTAAATATTACGTGCATGTGTATTATGTTAACATTAACCATTGTAGCCTGTAGATATATTAAAATAGATAACTGAGAACCAACGTATCAATTCCACATTGAAAAGTTTGTGATTTTAAATTATTAAATGAAAAAGTCGAGTGTAATATTATTGCACCACCGTTGCAAGGTTCCAGTCCCTGACTGGTCGTGCGAAAGATAACCCAAGTTTAAGTGCACGCACAGGCTATTATGTCACGATAAGGAAATAAATGATTACGGTACATTGTGCACTGGTTTATAAATAACGTTTTAAAGGTATTTGTAATTACTTTAAAGGAAATATATATTTTAATTTTTGCTGTAATATAATTGCTTGGCCTTATGTGAGATGATGGGCTATCGTATTATTATAAGTGGGAATTTTGAATAAAGATATAGAGTATAGGGTATTTTAATTTTTATGCAAACTAAAAACATTGGTACATTATTGAAATCAAACAACTATTCCGAGTTAATTCAAAATTCGATAAATAAATGGAGAATTAGTTTAAATACGTTTTGTTAAAAAAAAAAATGAGTTTATTTAATTTTAGCAGTATTAATGTTTACAATATTTTTACATAATATATTAGTATTTTATTGCAACGTCTATCACTAAGGATAAAATTCTTATATTGATAGACGCGAGTCTCTAAAAAATTAATTAAAATTACATTAAATATAAAACAAGATAATAAAATAATAATAATAATAATTTGAATAATACATAATTAAAATAAATGAAGAATATAATTATGGAATTGACAATAATAAATAAAAATGTACTTGATAATAAAATGATTTTATAAGATTATTTCATCTTTGATCAACCATCTTTTTTTATAACAACTTAAAAACTGCAAATTGCTGACAATGTTTTATTGCCGCAGAGAGCTTTTAATATACTCTTAATCCAGTTGTTAAATAACTATTATAAAACTTTGCGTTGTTTGTTTTGGGGTAAAACCGTTTTTTCGGATCTCGTGTTATAACTGTGAATCACCGTCTGAGGAAAATTATATTGTGATATGTAGTATAAAGTTTTTTTGTCATATAATTTTTTTACGGATTATATTTTCGTTTCGGAGCATTACTGTTTACTAGGATAAAGCCTAGATTTACGATGTATAATTTTTAACGATGCGCTACCTGATCGCCGGAAATATATTTTTGTGCAACTCCTCCCCATACAACTATACCATATTCTATTATTGATTGCGATAAGGCAAAGTATGTATTTTTCAACCAGTGTAGATTTAAAAATGGTTTTGTTATATTATAGATAGCGTATAACCTACGCAGTTTTAAATTTAATTCTGAAATATAATTATTCCAACGCAAATTTTGGTCAAATGTAACGTCTAAGTGTTTCGTATTGTTAACTCTATTGATGACTGGACATTTGCATTGTATAATTGATTTACATAATACGTGAGCTTTTAAGTAAAAGATATTCTTAGTTATTTTTATTGAATTAGAAAAATTGTTTTATTATTGTTTAAATTTAAGTTATTGTTGGGGAACTAATCAATTTTTTTTTTTAAAGAGTTTTCTGCTATTTTTACTACTGATTCCTATGTTTCACCTATCACAACCAACGCTGTATAGGAATATAAACTACCCTAAATTTGTAGATTAGAAAATCCCATGACTTTTAATATAAAACAACGGAGACAGTACTGTACCCTGAGGTAATCCTAATATATATCTACTTGTGCTTTTTATACTGTTTAAATTTGAACTTCGTGTCTTCTGTTTTTTCGATATGATGTGTGACGATAGATGATGTGATGTTAGATATGACGCTTTGTGTTTAATACCGATTTGGTTTAGATAATTAATTCATTTATTATGAGATACTGAGTCGAAGACTATACTTAGGTCCATAAAAACACTCATTGGTTTTCTTTTAGAATCCATTGCATGAAGAATTGTATGTGTTAAGTTAGTAACAGCACCTTCAGTGTCATACCCTTTTTTAAAGCCAAACTAGGTTATGGGAATGATTTGATTTTCTTCTAGATAATTGGCTAATCTTAATTTAATAACTCTTTCAAATATTTTGGAGAAGGTTTTCAAGAGACTTATTGGTCTATAATTTTCTACATTGGTTGGATTACCATTATTATGAATTGAGATAATTATTGATATTTCGAAGCTGATTAGGGCTATTCCTGTGTTTATTATTGTATTAATTAAATTAACTAATTGCTCAAGTGCTTTATTATCTAGTAATTTAATTATCTCTGTAGTAATATTGGTATGGCCTGGAACAAATGTTTTTACCATTTTCTTACTTGATTTTTACATAATACTTTTAGGAATTATTTGAACGAATGTAGGGAAATGGTCAGAGATTAATGATTTTAAGATAAATACATTGTTGACATAAAAGGTATCGATTTTTTTTTTTTATGAATAAATGATAAAAGCACGATTCGCTACCATCTCATACACGAGTTGATGAATTTATATATGAGATGTATCCATAATGTGCCATTAAACTTACATAGTCATTCGTCAGATCATTATTATTTAATAAGTCAATGTTTTTATTACCCCAGCAAATTATATTATTATTTTTTTTTTCATGTATTAAATTAGGTAAAAGGTCTATAAATGGTTCTGAAAATATATTACCATTACCATTTGGAGATTTCTATATTGATACAATGCAATATCTGTTTTTTCTATTTTAATATTTGTTATTAGGCAGTTTGCTTCAGTAAATGAAAATAAACAATCATTCCTTATGAATATTATTACACAGTCATTTTTTTTAGATTAATTTCTGAATGTATTGTTTGATAGTTATTTAAAAATGTATATTTTTTTATCAAAGTGGTTATTTAACCAATCTTCAGAGAGATAAAATGTATACGAAAAAACTCCTGAAAAAACAAAAAAATCTTCCCTAAATTACCACCTCAGTCAAATTTCCTTTAAGAAAAAATACTGATATACCAAAAAAGTTGTTCATGGGAAAAAAGAACGCCATAATATTTGCTTACTTACATTTCGTACATTTTCTCACTTTTTCTCCGTTTTTATCCCGTTTTTTCCAATTTATTGGAAAAACTTCTCAATACTTTATGTTTATCAATTTTTTATTCACAAGTGTCGGTATGTTATCTACTTGGTTCTCACTGATGCTTTTAAATGTAGTAATTAATAAAAATTATCTCGTCAACACCACTGATACATCTTGTTTAGAATTTTCATATACAAATTTTGAAACTAGTCGTAAAAATGCAAACAAATAAAGTAAAATCTAATAGTTAAAAAAAATTAAAATTTCATTGCACCCCTCCCCCCTAAAAAAAAAAAACCTTTTTGTCTATATCTCATTAAGGACTGTGGTAAAAATTCTGAGACTCACGAAAAATCATGCAAATAGCGTTTACATTAATGAAAAAAAAATATTTATATGTATTCAAATTATAAAGATGGCTGGCAAAATATATGTACTTATAAGTAAATATTATTCTTCTTCAGCGAATATTTATCCACAGCAAAACTCATAATAACACAATGAATATTATTTTCATAAAAATCAACATTCAACAAAAAAAAAAATGTAATAAACATACAGTTTTACACGCTTGCATAAATATACATATTTTTTCAAATTTATTTTATTCTGTTACGAAAATACAAATTTTTGGCATTTGATGGCGATATTAAGCTTTTTTTTTTCCAAGAAGACGAATTTGTTTTCCTTAAAACAACTTGAAATATTTTTATACGTCGTTTTTTTTTCTCTATAGAAAAATACAAAAGGAAATTATTTTTGGCTGTTATGTACGAACAGTATTTTTTCATATTTTTATTCGGCAATATTCGGCTCGTGGCGAACACACGCACGAAAACAAAACACGATACACTACATTTCATATTATTATACAATCTGCACACGGAAAAAAGAAGGAAGGAAAAAGTCGAATGTATTGAAACGTTACGCGAAACTTAGTATTTTGAATAATCAAATATCCTCATATTGGCGTATAGATTATTCGCGAGTACGGAGTAAGTAAAGTTTTAAAATGTGAAATGCAGAAATATGATATTTCCCGGCAGTCAACATTTTAAAACGGTATAAATAATGTTCCATAGAATATGGAATAACCTTATCCTAAGAGTATCCTACGAGTTTATAACGTAGGATACATTTCGTACATTGTGTACATGAAGAGTACGGATATTATTGTTATTTTTAAAAGATTTTCTTTTCAAACAGGAATTTTTAAAACTGATATTTGAAAATCATCGGTTGGTCCATAGTATTACCATGAAATAATGGTGACATTTTGAACACTTAACCAAAAAAAAAAAAAAATTGCACATATATTTTGTACACTTGAATATCTTGGTTTTAATGAATTGATAGCAGTGGTTTTCAAACTAGGTGCCACGGTCACCGGTTACAGTGATCTAATCGTTAAGTATAAATTCGTAACTTGATTAACTCTCTTGATTAAGGTATATGAGGGCAGAGACCGAGTAAGAGACCGAGGGCTTAGGAGGCCTTAACGAGGTGGTAGTGTGGTACTAATCATAGTTTAATAAGTATATCGTTGTGTAAAAAGTTTTTGAAAAAAATCTAAAAAAAACGTCCTAAGATAATGGAGACAGATGCAGCCACTGTTATAGATGATTTAATGTATACCTGTAAGCAACGATAAACCACTGCTTACGAAAAAACGATTTTGAGCAGAGTTCATTTGATAGTGATGCTTTGTCAACAATATATATATGTCATTTTATTGTAATTAAATAGGATTTATATTGTTTCTTTAATAATATTTGTTTAATGTTGCACTGATTTTCCCAATTGGCATACGTTTTTTCCAGTTTTCCCATGTTTTATCCTGGTTTTTAGCATTAGCTGAGAAAACTCCCAAAAAACTACCTTTTGAAAGTAGCTTCCTAGTGAAATTTCCATTTAGAAACATTGCTATCATTAAAAGTTGGAGCAAAATTGTTGATAGAAAAGTTTTGCACAGAAAAAAAGAAGACCATAATATATTTCATCTAATACCTACATTTCTTATATTTCCCTGTTTTTTTTTTTCGGTTTTTCAAATTGGATGAGAAAACTCCTGAGAAAATCGAAAAATGAAAACTATACTAAAAATCGACTATTATTGCATTATTATGTAGGAGTACCAAATATCCTGAAAATAGTGTAAGTAATACGATTTCACTTAAACGATTCCACGGCTATCGGACGAATCGAAAATCGAATTCTTTTTTTTTTTGTTTACCATCCGCAAACAATCACTGGTGCGTGGGAAAAACAAAACGATTATGTATCTTTTATACTGTCCTGTGGAAAAGCGATTAAAATAGAAATTCGTTTTATATACCTAGATGAAAATGTTTCATTTATTTTCGTTCTTCAGTATAATAGGTACCGAAATCAGAACAAATTAAATTTGCTCGTGTTAGGTTTAACCATACACTGCATATTGTAGACATTTGATTACACGATGGTTTTATTTAAAACTAACGATTATTATTTCTTATTTTTTCATAAATGCGCAATGAAGTCAATGTTCAACATACTAAGTCACATACTGATATCAATATTATCACAATATCCACGATAAAAATAATATTTAACGCATATTTTATTTGCGCTACTCAATATCTTATCAATCGTTTAGTACTGTTGTGTTTATCATGTTGGGTCAAACTGTACAAAACAATTTTGGATTCAAAAATAATATTGGAAATCATTATTGTGGATATTCTTTTATTAATATATATATATAATTAATTTTGTGTTATTTACATTCAGCTTTTTGGATACAGCATGCGTCTAAGGTAAAAAAAAAAATGAACGAAGAAAAAATCCGCTAACTCCTAACACAGCGGTACTAGACAAATGATAAGATATTGCAGGGTAGTGCACATGAAACACACGATAAAAATAATTGTTACCGTACTTACTGTGATGATGTTGATATCACTATAGTAGTATAAGACTTAGTAAGTTGACAAATGTATACAATGCTCAATTATGAAAAACTATGAAATAAAAATCGTTATTTTCAAATGAAACCATTATGTAACCAAATGTCTACACTAAGCAGCATATATTATATTATTATATACACAATGTGTATAAATATATAAATTTTGTACTCAAACAGTATTCGGCTAAGCATTTTATTTTGATTTCATTTGGTATCGTATCTAATATAATTTATTATTTTAAGTTGTAATAAGTATATTATAAAGTGTATCGTGTAATATCTAAATGTTTTTATGTCGGAAAAAAAAGCTGTCCTAGGTTAATAGGGAGGGGTGCATCCAATTCTATAGATAATTTAATGCATACCTGTAAACAACGATAAACCATTGCTAACAAAAAACGATTCTGAGCGGAGTTCAGTTTATACCTGGTATATCACCTGTTTTATCAACAATATATGTCATATTATGGTAAAATGATTAAATAGGCATTCTATATTCTCTTTAATAATATTTGTTTAATGTACCGATTTTCCTGTTTTTCCTAAGTTTTTCCCGGATTTCCCATTTATTTTCCCGTTGTTCACTTTTGCACTGAAAACTCTTGTGGGAATAGAAAAATGGACTCCCTAAAGTACCTTTATAGTCAGATTTCCTTTCAGAAAAATTGGAGCGAGAACTCTGGTAGAAAATTTGTCCACAGAAAAAATATAAACATTTTTATAGAACCATAAGCTTTTTCGCTTCACTCAGAATCTAAAAATATAAATTTTTAATATAGTTGGTGAGTAAGAAAGTCGTTTTTTGAATTTGCGTGTAGTTTTAATAATAATTATGTAAAACCGAAAAAAACATAGAAAGAACAGGGAAATTTAATAAAATAATTAGTATAGTATCCATAGAGACTTGAAATTAGGACTGAAAACTCATATTCGTATTTTCTAGAAATATTTAAAAAAAATTAGAAAAGAAATACTTGAAAGTTCAACAGAAGGTTCATTATAAGTCGTATTCTTTGTTTAAAAAGAAAACAAAATTGAGTTTAATTTTATATTTTTTTTTTTTAGTATTATAATATCAAATTTTGACGAAAATCCTAAATATTACGGCTTTTAAATCACGTGAAACCGAACTTCGTTCCAAATTGTTTTTCATTAGCAATGGCTTATAACTTAATGAAACTATTCTTCTCAACTTCCCGTCAACAACAGTAGCACATCCATTCCCAGAATCAGCCCTTTTTTTCTGGGGTTTTCTTCTAGTATCTACTTGATTCATCATTTCATTATGATTTTCTGTACACACGATCTGCCGATTTCAGTTTATTTCTCTTTCTCTCGCTCAAAATATCTGATCATAAAAATAGCAATTCATGCGTTGTTAGTGTTTTTTTATGTGTGTGTATTGGCCCATAGATACAGTTCTATAAATTCATTTAAAAATACGTAGTTAAATATGATTTTTTCACAAACATTTGATTATGTTTGTTCGTAGACTGCTTGTTTTGGGTTATGGATTTATTACCAACTCGTTACGAAAAATGAAATAAATTCATAAACAGTGAACAGAGTTTTGGATTATAGATAATCGGTTTATTTAGGTATACAAAGTAGTAGCCGTATTTTATTTAGGTCAACGTTTTTAATTAAAAATTATATTAGAAAAATCCGTCAACCATCTTGTCGGTTTCCCTTAAAGTCTACAATATTATTATAAAGTCTACTATATAAATGTATAAATTTTATAATTTTAAATCCATCGGATTATCGCAATAGTAGTTGGTATTATTTTAATAGTTGAATTTTTTTTCTTTTTATTATTATTATTAAAATTAATCTATACAATGGATACAAATATTATGTACATATTATAACGGTAAAAAACAGATACAGAAACGTAGCTTAAATGCCGATTTAAAAACAAAATTTAATTTATACTGGCATTTCGATACGACATAATATTTTATAATTAAAAATACATTTTTTTATTCACAGATACAAAAATTAATATTGTTGAACATTGGAAAATAATTTTGAAAAACCAATTATATTTAAATAAATATTGCGTATTGTGTATTTTGTTTTTTCGATTGTATAATATACCATTTTTTTTTTTTTTATTAAAAACTATAAAAATAAAAAGCCAGACATACTTTTCATACTAGAGGTTCCACTGATGTAAGTGGAAAATTAGGAAGATAACAAATACATGATAATTTAACGTTAGTTTTGAGGTTATTAACTATGAACCATTGAGAAAAAAACGATTCTAAGTGATGTTGTAGTAGCCTAATCTGCTTACGTTTATCATTCATAAAATTGAGACATTCGATTACGATTTTTTAAGACTGTATTATTTAGTATGAATATTCGGTTTAAAAAAGAAAAGATAATCTTTAGTATTTTTTTTTTTTTTTTACTAGTTACTAATTTATATACTTTAGCATTAAATTTGGAATTTATTGCGGTCGCGGATCATCTTGAACGAACGCTCTTTAATAAAGGTTTACAGATATAATAACTTAATGTATAAAAATGACAAGGCTTATGAAAACGAAAATTCTTATCGATAAATCAACAAACTTCACACACGAAGAATGTCTCCTCTAAACGTATTTATATGTATATATTTTTATGGTAGGTAAATATGGTGTGACTTTTAATAATGTAAATGTACACTACAGAACGCTAGTAGTGAAATAATTATATGCTTTTGAAACGTCACCGTGTGCTTTAGATTTTGAATCGCAATACTTATTTATAGAGGTACCTATCTGGCTATTTATTTTCCTTTCGAAGATTTATTTTGTTTTTATTTCCTAGACATCGAATACTATAAACTAGAAAAAACATAGTCAAGCTCAAAAAAAAAAAAAAAAAACGATGTTCTTGTGTTTTTACAGGACTACCCGAGATAAAGGGTCTCTGAAATACAGGGAGTGATGTTGGTAACATTTGAAGAAGGAGCGCATTGGAAAATGAATGATGAATGGTTGAACATACATAATTAATACGAAATATTGATCTTCCTTCTGAGTATTCGTGCATCTCTAAAATATCACATTACTATATCTGTACACCACCGAATGGTACGGATATATTTCAGAAGCAGCATGCATTTTACAGGGGGTATATTAGTGGTATCGTGGTGTTCGGTAATATGTCTGTAAATAATACCTGCTATGCCATGCTGTACAGTTTAAACCGATGCCAGTTTTTACGGACGTGTTGTACGACACTTGTCTGTAATTGAGACGCAAGACGGTGCCGTACATAAGATACCCGATGAGATATGACGATTAATAAAAAAAAAGTACAAACTGTCTCCATCCGTAATCCACATGCACAACACGGTGAGGTACCGTGGTACCGCAAACGTCACTGAGCTCCATTTATGTATTCAAATTAAAATTATGATAACTCGAAGCTGTAATTCCACAGTTTTATTTGTTACATGAAACTTATGATATGTGCGTATTTGGGTATGTCACTGCACGAGTAACGGAATATTGTTGTTCAAACTCTGCTTTACAAATATCGAGTTTTCTTGTATCGATTTTTTTTTTTTTTTCATACTATTCATTCGCAATAGTCGAGTCTCTGTGTCAAACGTAACCGCAGAATAATAATTTAAATTCAAAGTTCGAAAAACATAAGTAATAAAACAACATTAAATTACAATAAAAATCATAGCACGATCATACGGCACAACAGAACTGCTGACAGTATAGACAAAGGAAATAATGTAGATGCTCAAACTAAACCTGTGCAACGTGTTTTGGATAGTTTAAAACTAATACATTTTCCACTCCAGTGGTTTTTCACTGTGACGGTTGTACAATGAACATTCTATGGGAAAATTACTGATTAAATCTTATAATAGTATCAATGACGAACATAGACGTGACAAAATTATAACAATTAATCGATGATTTATGCAATGTAGTTACAAGCAAATGCTTTCAGGTTGCCCTTTTTTAAGCGAACCACTTTTTCGACCAAACTGAGCGTGTGCGATGTATACAGGATTATTCACTAAGCGTGCACACCCCATTTTTTTTTGGTTAAATTTTTCGGAAGTGTAGTTAAACCGATATTTTCGAATACTTAGAGTTTTCACAAAATTTAATTTGTATCATATGGAGATACCAACTTTGGTTTTTAAAATGAGAAACGATATAAAAAATTATTCAAATGAACGGCGTATCTATTACTTTAAATAAATTTTGGTGTCAGCATTTTTGATTTCCACCAACCCGTTAACGATATATTCCACTTTTAAGTTTGGGTAGGGAAATAAGGAGTATATCATTAAATGATTCACATTTTGTGTGACAGTACGGCTTGCAAATAAATGAACGTCCGAGTGTCCGGCGAACGACATCCGGAAAATATTGCGCGAGCAGTTCACGAAATAATGTAAGGATATAGTTGCAGGGCGTCGAAAAGATAACGTTTTTAAATAAAATTATACCGTGAGTATTGGTTTATGTCAACGGGCTGCGTTTTCGCGTATCGATGTGATAAGTTATTATTATTATTATATAGTATATTAATAAGTGTACTCGGTACACGCGATACTACGAATACGCCCGAGGAAATAATTTACATCGATAAACTTCTCGGAACAATTCATTACTTCATTATTAAAATAATAAGTGTACACCAGCACGGTGTTTAATTGACGGGCAAGTAGGTCGGGTCACAGGAAGTTGGAAACCTGCGGGACGTTGCGCAATAATTGGCGCTGAACGTGATAGTTAATTCACTTAAACGTTGCGTTTTTTTTTTTTTTAAATCCTTCATTATTACGCATCTAGAGTACCAGAAGAACCACCATTCCAAATTATTGTCAAGTTCGTGCGTTTTGTAGTTTTCGGGAAGTAGAGATCAGTGAGTGAGCGAGCGGTATTTGGAACTTATATGTTGTATAGACTTTTGTGTAGGTACCTGCATTACATACTAAATGTACGAACCTCGGTGACAAAAGCATCGCGGGTAGTTTCAACGTTTGTCAAACACACTGCCACTAAAGATTTCACGGTCCGACGCGGAGTAAATACGTACCACTTTAGCGGCCGACGACCGCCAGCCGACCTCGCGCGGACGTGAAATGAAAATTGACAAATTCACGACGCACGAATTCATTGTTTTACATTTTTTACGACTCACATTTTCAACCGGAAATCTTTTTCCATTCGATTTACGTACAATACAAAATATTAGATATACGTATGAATGTTTACAAATGATTTATTAAGTACATTACTTTGAATGAAATAATAATTTAATATTATTGTTACGGGTGTCGTCTCGCCCTCTGATAGTAAATCGTATTATATGGCATAAAAGTATGGGGCTTACTGCAGCACAATAATAGGTAATTTACCACGCCGCGACGCGAACGGCTACGGTAAGAATTGTATATTTGGATGTACGGAATATTAATGTAACACGGACGTCGATAACTGATCGAACACCTACGCGCGCATTTAGATGGAACCGGATACTAGGGGCACAATGCGCGGGGTTACCGTCAGACTTTTCGAGAACATGTTTTTGACGAAAAACGCGGACTAAGCAAATCCAGCCGGAGAGGGCGGGTCCAGGGTATACACATACCGGCCGCCGAAAACATCTTTTCAGACGAGTCTCACCGCTGTTATCTACGATAGCACCTTCACGCCAGATAATTTGCACTTTGATAACTTTGAATATTTTCAACAACAAGTAAAAATTACCGCGTACAATATTGCCGATTTCGGTGGTTAGTATACCTGAACTTAAGGTTCGGAAATACGCCCGCAACGATGTATAAAAAGTTACAAGCGTCGTTAGTTACAGTAGTATGGAATCCACCGAAAATATTATTACTGTTCATTAACACGACCGCGGAAAATCATAATTATTTCTAATTGTTCAAATTAAAACGTTATTCCTTTTGGTATCGCAATACTCCAAGGATTTTGGCCGTCACCGAATACATCCTATACCACTAGCCATTGTGAATACTCTCTTTTACCAATTCATTGTACCTAATTTTCCCAGTGTTTGGTTTATTTCTCTTTCGTTTATTTTTGAACATCCCGTTTCCAGTCGGTTGCCACTCAACTGCCGCTTTTAGGTTTGCTGATTTCGGTTTTCTTATCACGTGTCATAATTGACTATGATGCCTTCACAGAATTCACAATCTCTTTATTTTTCCTACTTCTTCTCCGTCCTGGATTGTAAATTTATTTGTGAATTTAATAATTCATGGTCTACGTGTTTACGTTTAAAACACTTTAATCGCACTCGGTTGTTTTTGTAAGAAAAATAAAAACGACAACTATTAAATGTTCGATAGATGACATTTTGCTAATTATTTTCGTACTTAAAAGTAGTCGATACATTTGAATCGTCATTAATTAGATGAACATTAAATGAAATTTAACTTCGAAATGGCATTTCGATTGTCGAAATTATCAATATTACAGATATGAGAAAATATTTTTTCCGGACTATTGGAAACAACATTAATATTAATGTTATTATGTCACATTAACACGGACAAAAGGTGGGGTGATATGGGTCCCTCGTTTCCACCTCTAAATACGTCACTGGGTATTCGTATACAATATGCTTATATATATAATATGTATAATATATTACTTATGCTTTAATGTGGTCCGTTTAATCTAAATATTTAATTCGTTAGATATTTTGTTGTTTATTTTCGATTTCCGTTTTCCGCGTGAACGCGTCGAATCATCGAATTTCCCGTACCTACCTATATTAAATGATACACTGTAAAATATGAAAAACTCACCATAAAAAAAAACAAAAAAACACGTAGTCGACGGTATTTATTTTATTTTATTTTGTTTACAATAATATCTATGTACTTTGAGAATCTCGTCGCAATTGGTACGCGCATGGACTTCTCTTTTCCCCTACGATAATTCCGTTTACTCTGTCTCGTTTCAATAAAAAATGGATAATAGCATGCTGTGTTACTAGTGTAAAAATACGTTTGCTGTCGTAGTTTTTATTATTGTCTTGATATTTTAAAAATGTATTACCTATACGGTTATATTATAGCACTATCACTTTCGATTATCTCAACTATACGATCGCACCATATAAATAATAAAACAATGGATGAAACATGAAGGTTTATCAATGAAGACGTAATAATGAAATTGTGTCTGTATACTTCATATAGGTAAATTAATTTGTCACAGTGGCTGTCAATAGTATAAAACGAAATGAAAATGCTGTTATAAAAATTGTTCACGGATAAATAAAAAAAGACTTTTTAGGATAATTGGTTGGATGCAGCCACTGTTATAGGTAATTTAATGTATATTTGTAAGCAAAGATAAACCATTGCTAACGAAAAATCGATTCTGAGCGCAGTTCAATTCAGTTTTGTCAACAATTTATATGTTTTAAAATAATTAAATAGACTTTATATATTTTCTTGAATAATTCTCGTTCAATGTTGTACCGAATTTCCCAGTTTTTCTACGTTTTTCCCGGTTTTCCCATGTTTTCCTGGTTTTTCACATTTTAAGGGAAAACTCTTAGGAAAATCGAAAAATGTCTACCTTAAAATACTTTTCCACGCTGATTTACTTTCAGAAAAGGTGCCATACATAAAATCTGAGCAAGTCTTCCGGTAGAAGAATTGCGCACAGATAAAAAAAAATATAATTAACATCTTAGTAAAACTACAAGCTTCTTTGGTCCACTCAGAATCAAAACTAAAAAATTTATTATAAAAAATACTACTATCCTCACATATTTTGATTAGGTATATGCTCGTTTAGATACAAATTTATGGAACGAGTATAATAAGGGTTATATAATATCAGCGGAAAAACGGTTTTTCTAGTTCTTGGTTTAGATTAACATTTCCAAATTTAGGATTACGAATGGTTACAAATCAGTTACTAAAGTATGGAACCAATTTAAAAGAAAATTGTTTCAGTTGTGGTGCTAGAGTAACTTACCTATGCATTTGCGCTACAGTTAAGATTTTAATTTTTTTTTTAGTTTGGGAAACTTAAAATGAAAAATTAAAATTTTACTATAAATTTAAAAAAAAACTTTAAAATTTTGTAAAAGAGATTTTTAGACAATTTTGTTTGGTTGAAACCTTTTTTTGAGTATGATCTTTTATTTTTTTAAATGTGTTAAAGGTTTTGCAAACATTATTGTAGTTCATAATCCTTTGTAGTATTTAATCAAGAGTCACAATACATCGAAAGGGTCTACATCATACATACTGAAATAATCTTTCTAGTTGAAACAGTGTTCACACAAAAAAAAAAAAAAAATAAAAGAAATAAACATCTTTGTAAAACCAATACATTCAGAATACACTTAGAATCTAAAATATTTATCAAACGATACACAATGTTTGACATTTTTTTATTGTTTACTGCTTATTTATACCATTTTCATTGTCTGTTCTTGTAGCTTATTTTATTACTTATTATTAGTGCGTATTATTATAAATCCGTGTTCTAACGAAAATATGAATATTACATTATAAAATACTCGAATTACTCGAATACTCAAAACTAAATTTTTAACGGATATTGTAGTATTAATAATAAAATAATCTATACTAATTTATTTTCAATTTTTTTCGAAATGTGAGACTAGATTAAATAAATGTTTTGTAAAATAGTATGAGAATAAGTACAATAATATATTGTAGTACAATATTATGCACTCAAATCCGAGACCCCTGCAGGTGTCCCTCAAGGAGGTCACCTTAGTCCTCTTCTATTTATTCTATTTGTTAACTCGGTTACTGAATGGATCACAAAGGCTAAACTTCTTCTCTTTGCAGATGGTATACAAATTTTCCTCAAAATCGATAATCTTAATCAATATCCTGAACTACAATCCGAACTCGATATTTTTGCAAATTGAGCGCATGATATTAGCCTTAGTCTTAGCTTTAGTAAAAATAAATGTCATATTATGACTTTTTCTAGAAAGCGATCTCCTATTTACCATAACTATTCTTTTAATGGCACCAATATTGACCGTGTTTTTTCCCATCAAGATCTTGGTATACATTTACTCTATCTTTAAACTTTGAACATCACATAAATGTAACCGTAGGTAAAGCATTAAAAGTCTCGGGTTTTATTATGCGCAACACCACTCAGTTTTCTTTTGCTCGTTGCCTCCGGACAGTGCGCTTCGCGTTAGTACGTTCAATATTAGATACGGGGTTGTAGTATGAAATCCTTACTTGACCAAAGATGAATTAAAACTCGAGCGTGTCCAAAATAGGATTTTACTATTTACTATTACCATTACTTTCATCCCGCCGAAAAGACATTGATGTGCAATTTATTTCTTCACTCTTAAGAGACACCTCAGATGCTTCTGATCTCCTATTAAACGTAAATTTTCGTATCCCTTTCTTCTTCTTCAAACATCACTAACTTTTCCTAGTACCAGCTCAAAGTACACCCTACGGTAATAACCAGCCCTTAAATATAATGTTTCGTAATTTAAATAGCCCGTATTTTGATTTCGATCATAAGTAATTAAATGTACGACTAGTTGTAGTGTTTTTATATTTAGTTTAATTTTTATTTATTATTTTTTTTTTTTTTTTAGGGTGGTAATATATCACCATCTAATTTGTATTTTGTTGTCTATGCATTATTTTCGCTGTTTCTGTGTATTATTAGTATTATATTTTAAATAACTGTTATTTGTAAACCAAATCCAAAATGTTATCATAAAATTGCCGACTGGCGTATATAAATAAATAAATAAATTGGACTAAGAAAATACGAAATACCAATCTTTTTGTTAGAAATCTTTGTTTGAATAAAACCGACCGCAACGCGTTATTTTTTCCGAATGGATAGGTTGGAATATTATCCCACACACAAAAATCGTATCAGGAGTACTCGGATCGAGTAGGTATATGATTTTGCTAACGGTGAGTATGTTTTTTGGCACAGGTTAAAGTCAATGGGGCAATAAAGTTTACTGCAGTGTAAATGTTTTTTTTATGTATATATATCCATGCCCTATATATTTTACTTAAAATAATCCCTTTGTAAATTTGTTGTTATATGAATACGAGTGTGTATAGGTATTGAAATATATTATTATATTAGTTTAAAATTGATTTTGAATAACAAAACGTTTCATTAAAACCCATCAAAATTTGTTTTTCTCAATACTTTCCGTTTAATGAAATCGTAATGTAAATATCACAAGAATATATAAAATATTATTGGTAAGTTAAGCTAAAAATGTTCAAGAAAATAATAACTTAGCGTCAGGTACACAGTATAATAACTATTAAGTCTTTTTGTGAGTGTCTGCGAGTAAAATACATTTCTACCAAAATCTGGGTTCACATGAAAACTTGGACGGTTCAAATCTGGAATATAAACTTTTGACATCCGTAAAACTTTAAACAGTGAAAATGTAGATAGTACAAAAGTGAAATACAAAATGTAGAAAACTGTAAAAATCTGGACGATATAAATTTAGAATTTAATATTTAAAAAAAGTGCTGATATTCCAAAAAACTTCGTTAACGAAAAAACGATTCAGAGCGAAGTTCGGTAAAACATATCTCGAAATGCCATAACTTTCATGGTTTTTGTCAAACTTTTGTTTTTCAATGCTTATAAAAACAAAAATTAAAATACAAAAGTCAAATTTTACAATTTTTTTTTTTTTAGATAGGTCGATTAAACCTTATACCACAGGTTCTACGACTCAGGCCTTACCCAATTAGCCACGAGAAAACAACTAGGTATTTAAGGCGTATTTATATAGCGTAATCACGATAAATTTCAAACTTCCATAACTTTCTTAATAATAGTTTCCGCGAAAAATGACCTGTAAGTACAACTTATAAAGAACCTTGTGTTAAATGTTCAAGTATTTCTCCGTCATGCAATTTTATATTTCAGATTTGTACCGTCTAGATTTTTAAGAATTTCAAAATTTTATATTCCAGATTTATACCGTCCAAGTTTTTACGCGCTCCACAAAATCTTGATCCAATCAAAAACTTTATAGTACCTCTCCTGTAGCATTTTTTTTTACTTGGTATATTAAGCAAGTTTTTTTTTTTTTGATATACCTGTATTTAGTGGTTTTACAAATAGTTTTTTTGACATAGTTTTGTAAAATTTGTTAAAATCGATTTACGAGATTTTACTGGGTAGCCAACCCAAATTAAGTTAAAAATACATTTATTGACGTACGTAGTATTAGGCAACTTCAAGTATATAGGTACAACATGGAAGTATGTTTGAGTAACTTAATTAACTAAGGCGAAAAATATAGGCACCTACACAGATTTTAAAACAATTCATAAACAATTTTTAAAGAAAAACTTAAATTTGTATAAAATAATTTATGGGTATTATAGCTTTACTTTTTAACCTTTTACTGGATACTGCCCAGCGGTTTTTCATATCGTACAAAACACACATGCATAATATTATATTTAATGAAGAGAAATAACAATTTGTCGGTGGCTGCGAGAGTGTTAAACTATCCCAACGTATGGAAGAGAGAGTATACACTCACTCGATGTTTCAATGTGAAAAATAGTGAAACATCTCTGCGTATGTGTCCGTTCAAAATAAAAATTTAATCGTTTCATAAATCTTTTCCGTTTCGTAACGTTATTTTATTAGGTTAATAATACTATTCTGTCTTGCCCTATAAATTCCAACCAACAGACCATTGGGCAGCACACCGATGAGATAAGACAATGCTTAATGTAGTATAATATAGTATATATTATATGACCACCGAATAAAATCTATTTTAAATTCTGAGCGGAGAGAGCATCAAATGTATTGGTTTTATAACGATTCTGATTTAAAAGTTTCTGTGGAAAACTTTTCTACCGGTAATTTTACTTCGATTTAAAATAATAGAATTTTTTCTGAAAGGGAATCTAATAGTGGTAGTTCTTTATGGAAGTCATTTTTTGATTCTTCCATGAGTTTTCCCAATAAATGAGGAAAACCGGGAAAATGGGTACAATATTTAACAAATATTGTTAAAAAAATTTTTCTTATAATGCATATATGTTGTTGAAAAAGCAACATTATTAATCGAACTCCGGTCAGAATCGTTTTTTTGTTTGCAATGGTTAATCATTGCGTTCAGATTTACATGAAATTCCCCCTCTGTCTTCTCAACTTCTCACCTACCTACAACAGAGGCTTACGGCCCACCCACGTGCGAAGTATGTCCATTTTTTTTGTTCCTTGTCTCTGAGTATGTACTGTATTGTATTATCGTATTATTATCGTCTGTTATACGCACGCACCGACACTGGTGTTCGATATTGATAAATTTATTTAGCGAACGTGTATATTATATTGTATAATCATATATCGTGTAACGTCTGTATAAATACAAAAATCACGTGCAAAGCATTAATTTCGTATTTTATTTTTGGTGAGAAATAATCCATTCAAGCTGTACACGCAACAAATTCTAATCAGCATTGCACCGGTGTATACCAAATATTATCGAATACACAACCAATGGCGTAATTTGGTAATGTCCGTAGTGGGGAGGGGAGAAATGTTTTTATATTTTACCTATTGACCCCTCTCCACACCAAAAACAAAACCTCATTTATCATAATCATCTTTTAGTGTAATAAATGTATTAGGTACCTACGCATGTGATAATGCGTATAATATTATAGTTTTCATTAATCTAGATAAAATAATATTTGACCAATAGCTGGAATTTTTTTATACCATTACCATAATACAATATATAGGTATATTTGTGCAATACTGCAATAATGGTACCTATGTTGCCCTACTATTGCGAAAGGCAGTATCTACAAAAATATAAACGTCGGGAAAATGGGTGTTCTTCTTTTTGATCTTTTTCGCTTGTTAACAATATTATTCAATGTTTTAATCATTATTTGTTGTTATTTAATTCAGAAATCATTATCGATAATTTTCTTTTTCCAAAATCAAATAATTATAGTTTATACCTTTTTTGTCAAGATTAAGTAGATATCGTATTTGTGACAGTCAACAATTATCACAACTAAAATTAATAATATTTATATTCGAGTATAAACATGTAGATACTGCTTACTGTTGATCAGATAATCTAAGGTTACTAGACACAATATTTATTCCGCTAAATAAATTTACCAAACATAACTATTAACAGTAACTACACAACATATTATACTTTGTTTTTTCTAGAATATATAATTTACTGCTTGTTTCTCTAGTATCCGATTTTGGTAGATACTACACATGTAAAGCTCATTTAGAGAGTCTAAATAATAAACAATAAACAATAGGTACCTATTCTACAATAATCTTATTTATGAAAAATTGTCGGTTACTGCCTTTTACTTTGGCAGGGCAGTGTACAGTTACGTTTATCACGAAATATTTATCCCCTCCCCCTTTCCCACGTAACAACGTCACTTTAAATATTGATAAATGTTATTGATTAGTTAACAATTCGTATATAGCTATAATAATGCATGCAAACTCATTATAAGATGCCCACGACGTTTACTTTACCTATAATGGAGCAACGATTATATCTATGAAGATTCAGATTGAATATTAATACGATTTTTATGCTTTTCAATATTTTCCCCTTATAAACGCACATAATATAGAATATTGAAATGGCAGTTCGTATTTATAAACTGTCCGATTTGAAAATAGACTATTATACTTTTCTAGAAAAATTTTAATATGCATAACACTATAGTTTCAAATCACTACGAACAACGAGACCTGGAAATTTAAACCGGGGTTACTCTGGGAAATTTTATTTTAAAACGGATATTAAATATCTATACGCCCTTCCGGTTTAAATTTTAAATGTATATACAACTCATAAACCTTTTAATAAACATTTTTTTTTTTCGACGTTTTTGAACGTGATTTTAATAACGATAATATGTGCGACCGGAAATAATGAAATAATGTTAACATTTTGAAAATATTGCGAACATGTATTTTCATATAGATATGATCGCCGACTCGTTCTGAAGAGAATCACCCCGTTTGGTTTCAATATGAGGCATAATTGAGGCATTAAGCAGTATCTTTTGTATAAATATCTCAAACACAATCGTATCTCGCATCTAATAAATTATAATAAATTTCAAATAAATAATCACCGCATCTTTTAAGATACCCGCATACGTGAAAAATGTAATTTAATGTTTTGATTTTAATTTATCGATTATGTCTTTACTATGCAAAAAGAGACAAACTGAAAAAAAAAACATGTTTTTTTAAAAATCCATTTAATTCATCTCTAATTATGTACGAAAAAATGTGTCAAATTAATGAAATGTAAATCTAAAATTTAAATTAAAAGAACAAAAAAATAACACATTTTTTTTAATTCGTTTAGTCACTTTTTGCATGACGCAAACAAAATACATAAAATGCGAGTATATCTGTTAATTTTCTAGTTTCTTTCTAATCCCAGTATGTTGTAGATAGGTAATCTACCTATATCATCTATAATATAATAATAATATTACGTATTTTCACGAGGTTTTCGCGTGGGGGACTACGAGCAAAAATAACGTTGAAAACTTTTATCAAAGGCACGCTGTCGACAATAACGACGACAACAAAGCGGATGTAAAGGTCTCTTGCCGTCAACACCCGACGATCAAGAGAGTTATAATATTATTATAACACGTCATCGAAGTATTTATTTTTTTATTCGGATTCGTGTTAGCTTTTTATATTAACTATTACTATTATTGTAACTTTTTTTTATTATTATAAAAATTAAAGTTAAATATAGACTTATAATAATGTAGTACAAGAGAGTAGGTACACGTCATTAGAAAAACATCAAAAACATAAATGTTTAGAGCAGATATTATGGGTAATGCGAGGGTAAAAATAAAAAAAAAAAAAAACACAAAAAATGCAAGTACTGTTTATAATAATTTGTTTTTTATTCAATTTCCCATAAAGCTGTTTTATGTTAAACGTCAACCGTAACTAAGCGATTTAATATTTCGTGAGTAATGTATACTATTACGCGAACCGCTAAATGCCATGCATTATTGGCGTTATTGCATTATTTGTACATAATGTATAATCATGTCATATTATACCCTTGAGCAGCAAAGCTTCATCACTATAGAACTAAATTTTCCTCCGCTTATTATTTCGTATCTAATACATTTTATTTGGAAAACAATAAAACATAATCGATCACGATAACTAGTATTTCTAAAAAGAAAAAAAAAATAGTAAAATCTGAGCATACAAATGGTAAGAACAGGAGTTGAAAGTATGCAACATATACCTACATTAACACACATTTTCATCTCTTAAAATGTGCAATGTGACTATCATAATCGTGCCCAGGTATTTTTGCAGGGGAGGCAATAATTTATGAAGTCAAATCTTACACAAAAATCATAAGCACAAATAGTGCAAACATTTTTGGACTGGACTTAAGCCCCAATTATATTGATTATGTAAACTTAGTATTTATTTGTTGAGGACTTTATTTTAGGAGTCTTGGTTCAAGTATTCCGGAGGGGGAGTCAAAATCCTCCAAAGGCCTGTCTTCTGTTTTCTTAAGCGTATTCCATTAAATAAACATAATTATCAACACGAGCTCAATATTATTTACAATATAGCCCATAGGAATAATTTCAATTTAAACACTGTTAAAACAATTCATAAACGTTTTGAAGAAAAAAATATACACAACTCACCGACTATTGTTGTTATCTATTGTAGTATGAAATAATATGTCTAATGAATTCGCTAAAACTCTGAACAATATAAATAACGTGAAAATCGCTTTTAAGACTAATAATAATTTAATCAAGCATAGAAACAATAGAACTAAAAACCTCACAAAAAAATCCCCCTTCTTTTAAGAATGCTGATGTATACAAACTTAAATATAACTGTAATACATTGTATATAAGTAAGACAAATAGAAAATTTTAAAATTAGACACAAAGAACATATTTCTGAAATAAAATTAAAAAAAAACTGCCCTTAATTCAAATTTTCCTAAACATGTTTTAGAAAATAACCATAATATAAATTTTGATATTAATAAAGACTTAGAGATATTAACTATTCAAAATAATATTTACATTAATTCAGTTTAAGAAGAATTACATGCATACAATGAAATAAAGAAAAGTAATTTTAATAATATTTAAAATGCACAAACCGATTTTAAAAATAATGTATCAATACATTTTAGATAATAAATAATCACCAAATAGTTTGTATTCTGAACATAATATCTGTGTGTTTGTGACGTTCATTTAATCTTATCTTTTCGTTCTGTTCAATTACTACAATTTCCACGGCCTTTCCCCATTTTTGTGAATAAATTAAAATTATTATGTTATCTGCGAATTATGCAAATCGAACATATTGTCGTGTACCTATATTTATCATTGTTGAGTAGCGGGAAAATAAAAAGTCTTATTGTTACCATTAATATTATTTTTATGTCGTGCCGTACACGGCGATCTTTATTGTAAATTATTATCGTTATTTTAATCGGACGTCGCCGGCGATTACTCGCGTCTTTTGTTTTTTTCGTTTTCGTTTCTTTTTTGCATATTTAACATAATATTAATAAGTTGTTTTTTCGTTAATTTAGTTTCTTTAGCCATTTGTCTATTAATTATTCCTCGTTCTCCTCGTCACTGTGACGCAGGCGATCCATACGAATTACTAAAAATAAAAACAACTTCACTTTTCGCGTAACTGAACTATGTTGGTTTTTTCGGTTCCCCTAACGCCTTTCCGACACCAATCACTCAATATTCCTTCGTTATTTTCGCCTAACTTGGACGAAAAAGTAGCGTGGTCTTGGCGGATCCATTGCAGAAGTCCATCACCAGCCACTACGTGTCGAGTTTTCGGTTGTCCAGGTCGTCCAGTTGTTTCACCTAACGGGATCGGATTCCAGCCGGAAACGTCTCATAAACAAACCGGATCGTATCATTGTTTTAAAATATTTTTAATATTTTAAATAATAGGTATAAGTTAGGTGTAGGGATATGTAAGGTACGTGTTGAATCGTGTGGGACCCCGCTGGTCAGTCCATCCTCTTTTATCTGTCTTCCTTTCCCTGAAATTATTCGCATCGCAACTTATTTTCTCGTCTACAAGACCAATGTGCCGTCGTTAGTTGATAATAAATTTTCATTTTCGACGTTGTCATCGTCCTACTCTACCACAGCCCGGCGAGAGAATCCAGAGTCAAGTAAATTGCCAACTCACGTCAATCATGGTGCAAAATGTCGATCGGTCCTTTTTGACCCGATCTCTAGTCCTTCTCCATATTGATTAATCGGTTGATTGACTTTTCGTATGTACACTATGTCTAATTATAACCCATTTGAAAAAAATCTCTCCTATTAAAATACATTATTTCTATATGAAACGAATAATTTGTATAATTTTGTTCTGTGTATTCATTTAATTTTTTATATTCAGTTGCATTTTACATTTTGACTATGATATATCTGTTGTTGAATTTTTAATTTGAAACCGGTCGTATTATATGCTTATCATAATACTCCAGGCGACGCATTTATTAATTAATTTATTTCTATATTTTTTTACTATATTTATTTACGAGCATTAACCGTTTGATAATTTTTTTTTTTTTTGTTACTTTATTATTTTATAAAATTATATATTATGTATATTTAACAACATTGAAATATCTACTATCAAGGTACCTTGGAATACCTTGGAAATCAAGCAGATGCTATTTCTTAAGTAGGTCTAAAGCTACTAAATAAAATGCCACCTCACATAATACATTTCAAATTCAATATCCTTTTTTCAAAAAAAATGTTAAAATATGGTTGGGCTATAATTCAACCAGTATTTATAAGTGTAATGTCTATAGTGTGAAACTAATAAGTGAATATAAACATTTATAACTCCATATAATTACTGTTGTTTTTATATTATTATTTTTTTAAAATTCTTTAAATGTATTTAATAAATTTAATTAATTATTCAAGTGTAAATTTTTAATTTAATTTAATTTTTTATATTATCATATGCGTATCATATCTTTATTTGTTTATTATTCCAATTTCACCAATAAGAGTTTATTTTCAGTGATGAATTGGGTCATTGTAACATAAACTTCTAAATTTATTCTTAGATGGCCAAAAAAAAAAAAAGTGATTGTGTCAAATAATGTGATCTATTAATTTAATTTTTCTTGCTGTTATCGATTTTATTAATTGCCTTTTTGTTTTGAATTTCTATTTTTTTTTTCGTTTTGTTATATTTTGCTTCATTTAAAATTATATGTAGAGACTTGAATTTTGGACAGAAAACTTACATTCGCCTTATAAAATAAAACTATTACATTTATTATTATTAACATTATTAAAAATATTAACATTTTAAAAAAGCTGTTGCCATTTTTGAGCTATTTATAGATATTTTTTTAATTTTACGTATTTCTTGTTCGGTAAGTACCTATTCTATGCATAGAATTGTTATATCAAACAGAAATTCTAGACAATTTAATAGATTTATTATAAGTCGTACTTTGTGGTAAAAAAAAAAAATTGATTATAATGTAGAATTATTTTTTGTACGAATTTGAATATCAAAGTTTGAATGCAACACTATTAACCGAACTCCACTCAGAATCGTTAGCGATGGTTAATCATTTGATATACATTCAATTTTTCTTCCACCTTCCCAACTTCTCACCTACAACAGTTGCTAACCCATCGTACAGAGTATATTAGTCTTTTTACCTTTTACTTTCGCATCTTAGCATCTTAAACGTAATCAGGTATTTTTAATCTTACTAATTCTAATTACCAATTTATACCAATCGTTTAATATTTTATGTTATAACTGATAATTCAAAAACAGGTAAACATTAAAAATAGTGTAAGTAATATTTAATCAAACGCGTTGTTTCTTCTACTTATACTATCTACCAGCAATTATAATATACTATATTTAATAAATTGATGTAGGTAATCGTTTATTACGTAATAGTAAAAAAAAATTAACTTTTCGCTATACTCATATCGATATTTGTACATATAATTTATCTATTTTGTTTTGAAAAACTTACCTCGTTTAAAAAACGCGTTCATGTTTATAAACAGTTATTTTTAATTTTTTTTTTATGAAAACATTTTTATCATTTCCCAATTATATTGTAATATTAGGAAAAATGTCCCATAGTATACAATTATAATAATGTCTCGTGACTGTATAAAACTAGCTTCCAACAAACAAAACATCGAACTTAGCGAGATTAAAGTGACAAACAGGTAGGTAGATAATCGGACTTTTCGCCACACCCATCGCAACTCCTGCACGATAAAAAAATATACCGCAATAATGAATATAGTATTATTCTGGTAATTATATTGTTATTATTATTACGTCGTTGTGTCGGACAAACAAATACCTAGTCAAAAAGCAGAGGACAACATTATGACGAGAGCGTGTTTTAACATTGCAGTTCCTATAATATTATGAAAATCTCTAGTGGAGAACATCGTCTTTTCGTCACACAAAAAAAGGGTTATGAATTGCAAATGTTAGAGAACACAACTTTATCGATAAAAAGGAACGATATACATATGGGTTTAGATAAATCGCTCTCACTTGTTACGAACCACGAATGGACTGAATCCGTCCTTAACTGCAGTCGTCCATTTTCCGTTTCAGTAATAAATACGAATCGTATCTTTTTGATCGCCCGTGATCTGTTTTATAATATCACATTCCAGCCTAGGTCTTCCCACGCGATTTTAACCTTTCAGAAATGGGAAACAATTTTCCTTTTATAATCAATTTTGATCGACTTTCGTGTCTGATTGTACGACCAATCTACTCGTTTCGTCTTGTTTTATTTTTAATTATAAAAAAAGCCACTATTTTATAATCTGGAAAACTTACCAACTCGTTTGAGTATATTATTGACAATCAATTCATGTCAAACCCTTAATAATGTATAGACGGTTTTTTTTTCTTCATAACGAGTGATAAAAATATAAAATCACTCTGGAGGATACGTTTTCCCGAATGTCTTGCAAAAATACGTTTTTGAACAAATTTCACGATTATTAAATCAATAGACCTATTATTTTGTTACAATAATTAACAAACGATTTTATATTTCGAGCATGTTAAATAGTTTTTAGATTATAAAATAATATTTGTTTTCTTTCCGTATGTTTCGACTATAATATGTCTTTTAAATCCAATAAGATAGGACATACATCCTTACGTAGAGTAGATAAGCTTGTAATATAATATTTTAAAAATATATAGCAAATACTAAAAAAAAAAAAAAAAATACTATTACTTTATTTAGAATAATGTTAAATCTGTAAAATTAAATAAAACGATAGTATGCCGTAATACGTATATAGTTGAATTGAGAGTTGATACCT